>JACAXG010000260.1:193317-317215 GCA_018881555.1 Amblyornis subalaris | reverse complement strand
CCCACGCTAATGACCAAGCTTTACAAACTTATTGGAACAATAAGGTGGATCAGCTAACAAAAATCAAGAAAATAGGAATTGATCAGCTAGAAGACCTACAACATTGGTATCGATTAGGTGAATGGTTACATTGTAAATTAGGACACACTGGACAGGAAGCTCTATTTTTTGCAGCACAAAGCAGAGGCTGGCCATTAACCAGGAAGATGTGTAAAGACATTCTCACACAGTGTCCCCAGTGCCAGCTGAGGCTTGAACAAAATCACCCAGACCTGGCACCGCCTTTGCATATCAAAACTAACAAAACACTCTGGTCAACTTGGCAAATAGATTATATAGGGCCTCTAAAAGCATCTAATGGCTACAAGTACATACTAACAGGTGTGGAAGTTGTATCTGGGCTGTTAGTTGCCACTAAAAGCAGGCATGCTAATGCAAAAACTACTATTACAGGACTCAGTGACTGGTTTTCCAGTCTCCCTATCCTGGACTCTATACAGAGTGACAATGGCTCACATTTCACCAGTGTTATGGTACAAGATTGAGCCAAAAAGGAAGGTATAAAATGGGTTTTTCATACACCTTATTATCCTCAAGCAAATGGAATTGTGGAGCGTGCCAATGGTTTGCTGAAACGCTACCTCAAACCACATGAATCTGGATGGGATAAGAGGTTACCTTCTGTGCTGTATCAAATAAATAATCGATATGGGCCGATGGGCAGCCCGGTTTCACGGGCCTTCCTAAGCCCTATGTCTTTTAAAACTACTCCAAATAACAAAATTGAAACTTTTCAGAACAACTTAATGGTGGGCCAACCAGTCATGGTAAAGTTACCCCAAATTGGGGTTGTACCTATGACTCTGACAGATAATCGAGGTCCAATGGCCTGGGTGGCTATTGACTCTAATGGCCACCAACACAGAATCAGCTCTCGATAGGTATTCCCCACGTTTTAAACCACTTTTGTGATTCTGCTCTGAACAAAACCAAAATGCCTCAATGAAGCCTCGCAAACTGAGCCTACACTGCCCCCGTGTGGCAGTAATGAGTATAGCGCTGTGTTTGCAACTAGAGGCCAGAGGTGGAACTACTGCTGTAACTCCCTGAGAAAATATGGAGGTTTTTTCTTACTTAAATTCTACTATTTTAGTTTATGTTCAAGTATATTTTAGGTGTGTATCCAGATGTGAAACAAGAAACCACTCAAGCATCAGTAGGAAGAACTGCTGACTACCCTGCCTGTTGACACTGCTGTGAAAATCGCTGATGGAAACTCCTGAATTTCCATAAGAAAATAAAAGCCAATCCCGAACACAGAGGAAACCATGATGGACTGCACAATAACCAGTAAATCCACTGTAACCAAAATTATAATTATGGTATTGTATACATTTTTGTGCTTACAGATCAATGTTTTCAGCAACGCGTCATGGCTAGTCAACTACCCCAATGAAACCTTGCAGTTAATCATTATAAAGGGGAAAAAAACCAACAATATCACCTTTTCCAAGGGTCACTCCAACATAGATCACATAGAACAAATGCTACCTGACCCATGGAGAAGGAACTCACACATAAAACTGATGCGAACTGTAACACTAATAACAAATCGTAGTAACTGTTGGATTTGTTCCAAATTTCCTAGACATTCAGATGAAAGTACTCAAATGATGGGAATTCCGATGCCAAACATATTCTCCAATGGTGTTCCTCCAGCAAAAAATAATGCTCTCTCTAAATGAAAAAACCTCTATTGACCAACAAATCCCATCGATAGATATAATTGCCATTGAAACCTCCTGTGTTCAGAGATGCCTAGAGGAATCAGGAGAGACCCCACATCAAAAAATGGAATCATCTAAATATAACCAAGGAATAATGGTGGGAGTTTATCCCAAATGCCATTCATATTTGGATATAACAAAAAGAAAGCAGCCTTAACACACGTTAGTGGCCTATTCCAGACAATATGGAATACTACTGGCTTTGTGGGAATCAAGCTAGAAAAACACTACCCCCTAAATGACAACGAATATGCATCATTTGAACTGTAGTCCCAGAAATAGACATCATTAATAAATTGGAATTCCCCAGAGGACACTTATGATCTTTCATAACAAGACACAAACGAAATTTAAATCCCTTAGTGGAGAAATCCTCTGAGTTCCACAAGTTTGTGAGAGGATTCTTACCATGGTTAGGAGTACCTGAATTAGAAAAGGCAATAGTAAACATATCCGGAGTCATTAAACAAATAGAAAATAGAACAAATGATGCAATCAGTGCCCTACAAGAAGTCACCAACCTCTCAAAGGTAGTCACACAAAATCGAATGGCTTTAGATTTACTTTTGGCCTCCAAGGGTGGTGTATGCACAGTCATCAACACCAGTTGCTGTGTATACATAGACCAAACCCTGAGAATAAAAACTGATCTAGAAGAAATTAGGAAAAATACAGGAGTATTGCATGAAATACAAAAAAACCAAGGGGAAGATATATTTGATTGGTTAACCTCATGGATGCCTAACTTAAATGTAACCCTAAGGAAATTGATTGGTGTAATTACCTTAGTTCTAACACTGATATTTTGCACATGAATCCTATTTCAAATTTGCAAAATTGTATCTACCAAAATGCTTAAATCTAACAAAACCAACTTTCTCTTAAATCTTAGAAATAGATACTGTTTACTATTATAACACTAGTCTGATGACCTTTAGTTATTTTAATTAATAATTGTATATGTTTGTAGTCTTGTATAAGTATTACTTTAGAATGTTTGTATATTCACTCTAGTTGTCTCAGTGAGCAAAAGAATTTTTAAATTCTCATATGAACATGGAGTCAATTTTACATACACCTGCCTACCTCCTCAGAGCAAGGCATATACTTAATAAAAAGAACAATTAAGTTTCACTACATCTTTGATTTCCCTGAGACAACTAGATCATTCCATAATATTTAAATGTTTATTCAAAATATGATTGTAAAATTGTTTAACCCTTAATATATTAACCAAAAGCATATAGAATATTAAGCTTCACCAGAAAAAAACACTGAACTAAGAAGAATGAATGGAGGGGAAGAAGTCACTGACTCCCTACTGAATTCCTTCAACTACTGCAACAAAGAAACTACCTCCACAAACTTTTACCTCATCCTTCTATGATCTCAGAACTCAAGGGGTAGAGCACACCCTAATCGACATGGACTAACCATTAAATTATTATGGACACTCTAGACGTACTGTTTTATCTGGTCATTGTAATTCCTTTGTTTATCAATAATAATTTTACATATATTGTACATCACATAATACATAAAATACATAAACTAAGGCAACAACAAATACTTCTTATCAAAGTCAATAACATATGTAACACCTTTACAAGGAATAGTGAAGCTTAGAGAATCAATGTTTACCAAAACACTCAACAATGGTGTGCGTATACACAGTGAATACTTTTATACTATGAAGGCAAGAGGTACTCGCACTACCACTTCACAGAGTAAAGTAACATGTCTACAAGCCACGGGGTGGATTGTGGTGAGGCAGTCCCAACCCAGGTCAAGAAGGTTGTGGAGGGCTGAGCCCTCAAGGCTGGAGCTTCCAGCACTGCCTTGGAGGAGCCAGGGATAACAACTCACCTCTGGGTCATGGCAAGTTCCCAACAGGCCTTGTTCCTTCATGGTAATAGTCTGTGCCCTGTTGGCTAATTGGTTTCCACCCCACCCCCTGTTTTCCCCATATAAACCCCTGCTTCTACCCCTGACACCAGGGAGCTTTTTGTCCCTGGCCTCCCCTTTGCAGGGTGGTTGGACAATAAAGCTACCTCTGTGGAACAGCCATACAAAGGCTCCTGTCTTTCCCCAAGTCTGCTCGGGGTGATTTCACAAGAGCTGAATCTGAATCACAAGAGCTGAAATCACTTGTAGCTAAGATTTGCTACACTTGCTGAAATCACTCGTTGCCTGGGAGGGCTTGCCAAGTGCCCCTGGAAGAGCTGTTCTCTGCGGGACGCTCTCTAGGAAGGTCGCAGGCATACCGGACCTGGAGATCACCAGCTGGACCCCCCCTCCTGTGACAAATGTTATCTGCTCTTTTGCATAAACCAGAAAGATCTCTCCCTTTCCCATGGCCTCGCAGACGCATAGATGCCAGGCTGATGAGACAGTGAACAACTGCTGTAAAGAGAGATTATGCTGGTATTTTTATGGCTCGTAGGCACCAAACTTTACAATGTATAAAAGATTCACTCTGCCTCACACAAGTTGGAAAAAATCCTCTATGCACCCCAGAAGTGTGAGAGGAAAAAGACACCTCAAGCTGGGACGCTGGCTTTGAGTAATTCTTCTCTTCTGGAAGTTGAGTGAAAGAAGCCTCAGCACACCATACCATTCAGGTTTGGTAAGTCATATGAGCTTCTAAACTATACTATTCCTTGGCTAGCCATTGTATTGATCTATATCGTGCACTGTATATTCATATTGTAACTCACTAGTGAAATCTCGTTACCCTGTGTAATTAGCAATTGGCATATTTGAGCCTATTACTGACGGTGGCACAGCATTTATTAACCTCTTGTTACCCTGTGTAGTTAGCAATTGGTATATTTAAACCTATTACTGACGGTGGCACAGTGTTTATTAATCTCCTTTGTCTGTCCTGTGTAGTGTGTAGTTTGTTAGAATCTTATGTCTGTTGTTTTTGTGTCTATTGAATAAATAATTCATTTTTATAGATGAGATCGGCCATCATTTAGAATCTATAATGAAAGTGATTTTACTCTGGCTAAGGTGCTGGCCATCTTAGCAAGAACTACTATAAATTTGAGCAGAGACAAAAGCCTGGTTTAAACCCTTATTACCTTCATAAAATCCATTCATAACAGCGCAGTAAGACTTTGTCAATAGGCTCCCCTTGATTAGGTGGCCTGTAGTAAACACCAACCACAGGGTTCCCTTTGTTGCCTGGGTCTCTGATTATTACCCACAGGCTTTCGACCTGCTCATGGCTGCTCTTCAGAGACAAGTCAACACACTCAATCTACCTCTTGATGCAGAGGGCAACCCCTCCACCTCTCCTTCCTCCCCTGTCTCTTCTGAACAGCCCTTAGCCATCCATAGTCACACTAATCATGGGATTCATGCCACAAAGTTTCAGTAATGGCAACAAGGTCATAACTTTCTAGCAGCACAGTGGCTTCCAACTCCTCCTGTTTGTTGCCCATGGTGCGTACATTGGTGTAAAGGCACCTCAGCTGGGCTGTCAGCTGTGTCGCCTTCCTAGAGAAACACCCCTTAATTCCTTTGAGATATTTCCCTGGTGTTTTCTTGTAGATATAAGTGAAAAAATAACAGTTTACTAGCAAATGAAACAGCAACAAGCAAAAAAACCCCAGTAAATAATCACTAGATACAAAATTGCTAAATCTCACAAACCCCACGGGAACAGACACCCAAAATGGTGGGGTACAGCTCCCTTCCAAGATGGCAGCCCCCACTGCCAACCACGTGTAGGGAGACAAAGGGAAAATGGCATCAGGACAATCCCATTATTGATAGAAGTGCTTCTTGGGGCATCCCATTCCCTGCTGTTTGTATGTATACCCTGTGTTTTCTGCTCTCCCACACCAAAACCAGCACAAAGTTACTTTATCTGATGTTTGAAGATTTCTAAGTGTCAGAGAGAATCTTTTGATGTTTTTAAAGCAAAAAATCTATTTTGTCTTTTCTGACACTTATTTATATATATATAAATTCTTACAACTTCTCTGCTCTTATGTGAAGAGTTAAGTTTTTGTTGCTTCCACTAATCATGATGTCCTGAAAAATAAGAAAAGGAAATCTAATTGAAAGGGTACAGATTTTGTAAAACTACCTGGAAACTTCTGTAAGATTACTTGGGAAAGCTCAGCAGACATTTGAGAGAACAGCTTTTGCATTAAATGCTTATTTTGTGGGCTTTTTTGTTTCTAAACTGAAGGGCAACTAGTCTGTCCTCACTTCATGTCTTCTAAAATGTCTTGCCTTTAATCAAGGAGGGAATAGAAAAATCAATGTTTCTGTTTTTCTTCAGAAAAAAAAAGAATTATGTGAGGAGGAACACCTTTTCTACCTTTTTGACATTCTTCTCCACAAAAGAACAAAAAGTCATTCATGTTATATGCATAGTATACATATATATGTACTATATATATGTATTTGTGTATGGATGTATGCATGTGTACAAACATGCATTCACATATAGTTAAGCCAAGGCTGAGGAAATATTTTAACCAAGATTATTTCAGCAGCAAACATGTAGTGACTTGAATGGTGCTATATTTCTGCCTTTGAACTCTGGAATTTTGTAGTGAAGAATCTTGAATACACCCACTTGGGGTTGTGCATTCTGACAGAACATATATAACTCCACTTCTGCATTTGCTGTTGTATAGTTTGATGGAATATTTTTCATCTATCTTGATATTTTACATTGAAGATACAATTGTCTTATTTTTGGTTTAACTCCTGTAAATTCTTAAAAATATGTAAAATTTGCATTTAAACTTTGGTTTAATTATTCTCAGGTTGATAGTGAATACCATTGCATTTGGCTATCAGCAAGCCTAAATGAAAACAAAATTATATTCCAGAATAGTGTATTCCTAGCTACCCATTAGGTGATTGAGTGCCTGTGCTTATTAAGCTCCCACAATACTGTAAAGCATAATTAACCTCAAATTGGCCAAATACATATTACTTTTTAAAGCATTTGCACATCTTTAATCAGTCTTAGTGTAGATGACCAAAATATAGGTTTATAATTAATAAATATTGTTATTTTGCAAACTTGATTTTCCTTGACATTTTTCTTGTATAGTAAGATACTCTTTTCATTGACCACCCATTATTTCACAGTAAAGGATGGAGGTGAAAGATCACTCTGTGTCACCTTTGGCTTCTTCTTTTTTGTGAAAGCAATGGCAATCCTGATTGTGACAGAAAGCTATCTAGAGTTTGGACTTGAATCAGGTAACTCCTTTCTTCAGGGTTTGCAATAGCTCTAGTGATTACATTACATGAAAAGTTAATTTTAAGCAGCTTAGATGGTCTTGAGAATATCTGTATTTAAATGAACTCTATATGTAATAAACTTGTAGGAAATCTTGCTTTGGAATGTCAGTTCTGAAGGATATCCTGTATATTTTCCTTGCTTTGTTTTAAATGATGTCATCTTTACCTGGGTTGTTTGCTTTGCTAATTATAGTTGCTTTCCAGTTTTATTTTTAACCCATCTTGCCTTGCATAGTAAAGTGAAGCTCCTCTACTGAAAAAAGTTACTTACCTTCTTAAAAATGAATGTTCTATTCAGATTTATGAAATGTACAAATATCAGAAATGTTTTCAAAGACTGTGTTAATAACTGAGTTTTATTGCATTGTGACATACTAGTTAGCACATGAAAGAGCTATGCTAGACATAATTTGTTGTTAATAATAATAATAATAATAATAATAATAATGCTTGTCAAAAATTTTTTACAGTATGTCCTGTTACCTAGAATTTTATTTAAAAAAAAAGAAATTTTATATTTGTACTGTGATATGATACATATGATTTATGTCTCTGCAGGATTCTCAAATTTTTCAGAAAGTGCTATGCAGTTTCTTGAAAAGCAGGGTTTGGAATCCCAGTAAGTTTCTGGAAATACATTGGTCTTCGTTATGTTGCATTTATAACTGAATCACTTGGATTTTCTTAGCAAGCATTCGTCTTGCATGCTTTGCTCTTATACGCACTTATAAACTCTGTATTAATGTGGAGAGGTGGAGTAATGAAAATAATCCATAAATATTTACAAAGTAACTCAGTTGCATTTGTGTATTTCCTTTTTATTCCAAAATTATTCCAGTCCATAAAATACAGTTAAAAACTATAAAAGTATTTCTCATGGTACTTCTTAAACAGTCCCTTCAGATTTGAAAAGATTGCTTAAAACAGGAGAAAAGTATATTTTGCCGTTCCTGTGGTATGCAGGAGGATGAGAGTGCAAAAGCTACAGGTGGAGCCTGCAATAAAAATGGAATTAGGAGTAAATTTTTACTTTCAGTCATGTTTTCAGGCTATAATAGTATTTTCCTCTTGGCAAGCACATCTGCTTGCTACAGTGCATCCAAGTTTTGTACAGACTGATAAAGGAATGTTCCATAGCTTATGATGTTGCTTATATATACAATCACTGTCATAGACAGCCTCTGTATATTGTAAATGGAATTCTGTTACAATCCTTGCCTTAAACACATGATCTAAAATGCTTGTATGTGGTATGTCATCACTGTGGGAATACAAATTCGAATTTCTTGTTTGGAAATTCTCAAGTATTGTATAAGAATTACATAATTTTTTTTATTTGTGTGGAACAGAAGTTTAAAATATATACTTAGATTAATATGTCATTTATAGATATGGATATTTAATGAGAAAGAAACCCTTCATCTGAATCCTATGTGTTTCTTAACCTTTCTTTTCTCTGCTTTTCATAAACTATTCTATATTTACTAATTTCTCTATTAATTTTTCTGTTTGTGTCCATTTCCTTTTAGACATTCACAGTGCTTTGGCTGTTTACAGCAGTGGTTGCATTGATGATGGTGTCTCTTGGTAGTTTGAATGGCATAACTTAAAAATAAAAATGTGCCTTTGACCAGTTAAACTTGAAATGTATCTGTTCTTCTATTAAAAGTATAATCATTGGATAGCTATTTTTATTGCATAAATTGTTAATCACAATATAAAATTAGTCTTTTTTGATTTTTTTTCTCTGATAACAAATTTAACATCTTGAAGGACAGAACTTAGGTTTTGGTTTTCTTATATTGAAGAGCTTTTTATTCTTTTTAGTAAATAAATAGGTTACTTGCTGGGTTTTTATGTCAATTTGACTAACTGTTAGATACTGTTGATTTGAATGCAGTTGCTGAAACCCCCTCCCTCATGCTTATTTTCTTTCTTTTCTTTTAGGGGTCCTGTGTCTAAACTAACCTTCAAATTGTTCCTGGCTGTTCTGTGTTCACTTATTGGTGCTTTTTTGACATTCCCTGGCTTGCGACTGGCTCAAATGCATCTTGATGCTCTGAATTTAGCAACAGAAAAAATAACACAGTAAGAGAAAATATATACACATAGGTATATGCTACTCAGTCTTAAATCTCAGTTTAATGTCTGAAAATGAAAAAACCAAACTGTTAAGCAGGTAGTGGCTGACTAAGAATTCTGTTGCTGCCTGCTTTTCATATCTCCAGAAGAATTGTGACATGCCTCTGTGCTCAACCTGCCCTCTGCCAATCTATTACATTCTTTGTCTCGAAAGTGGAATATGAGTTAAAGCAGCATTCCTTTTCTTTCCTTGTGTGAGAGATCCACCATGAATGTTTCTACTTCCTGTTTCCTTTCCCCCCTATCTTTTTGGAAATTCAAACAACTGTCTGGAAGAAGAGGTGCAGCCACAGATTTTTCTTTTCTTCTGGATGGGCCTTTGTTAATAAAATTAGGTTAAGATGCAAAGAAAAAAACAAAGTGAAGAAATAGCTTCAGAAAGGCAGTTAATTTGAAACACATTAAAAGGGAATCTCAGTAATCTAAAACTCAGTAAAAACTTCTGTTAATAAATATTGAATTTAGACTAAGATCTAGGAAATGCATTCAATTATTAAAGCTTTAAAATGAAAAATAAATTAAAATTGTCCTTTTAAGTATTTCAGTATTTCTTACATTATGATGACCCAGAATATATAATGTCTCAGAGGTTAGTAAAACTGTAAAGGAACATTTTCATTTTCAGCTGTTGTTGAACTTGGAAGTAAAATATTCCGTTATATTTAACTATTTCTCTTCAGCATTCTCTGGTTGAGGAAACAACTCCAAATGTCTTTCATAGATCATAACCTCTGAATATTTAATGCATATTAATGACAAATTCTGCAGTATAGGCCATTGTGATCATTTAGTCTGGCCACTTTCAAAAGAAAACCATTAGATTTTTCTCATATGTAAATTATTTCTACTCAAACTGAAGTGTATCTTTTCTAAAAAAAAATTCCCTGTTTCAAAAATTAAACTATGTTTATAGTGGACATTTTACTATTGGTAAATTGTTAACTAATTACTTTGTATTAGACTTGGACTCTCCTTCTAGATGAATGCATCCAATTACAGCTGCAAACTATTGATGGTTGTATCTGCTATTAAGATTCAGTTTGTGTAGACTGTGATTGAGTCACCTCTTAAACTCCTGAGTTTTTAATTTTTATGGTTTTCAGTATTTTAAAATTTCTTGTGCCTTTTCTGTAACTATTCTCTAATTTTCCAACATCTATCTTGATCTTTGCACATGAGATCTCAGGCAGAAATATAAAATAAAAAGAGGTTTTTAAAATATATTAAAAGCAAAAGCAGTGTAGAAATAACATTGGCCCATTACAGGATGAGGATGGTCACCTCAAAAACAGGGACATGGACAAGGCAGAGATGTTTAATGCTTTCTTCGCTTTGGTCTTCAACATCGATGATGGGCTCTGGGACGCCCAGAGCACTGAACTGGAGGACCATGACTGTGAGAATGATCAACTCCCAGTTGACCCTGAACTTGTGTGGGATCTGCTGCTCTTTTTTTCTTAAGAAAAAGAGAGAAAAAAAATAACAAAGAGAGAGGAAAATAAAACCCAAGAAAGACAATCCTCAAAGAGCTGGCTGATGTCATCACAAAGCCTCTCTTGATCATTTTTGAGAGGTCTTGGAAATCCAGAGAGGTCTCAGCTGACTGGAAGCTGGTGGACATTGTCCCTATTTTCAAGAAGGGCAAGAAGGAGGCCCCCGGAAACTACAGGCCTATCAGTCTCACTTCAATGCCTGGTAAAATCATGGAAAAGATTATTCTGGGAAGTATTGAAAAACACGTGGAGGACAATGCAGTCATCAGTCATAACCAGCATGGCTTCATGAGGGGAAAGTCCTGCTTGTCGAACCTGATTGCCTTCTATGACAGGATAACTCACCTAGTTGATCTAGGAAAGCCAGTAGATGTAATCTTTTTGGACTTCAGAAGAACTTTTGATGCTGTCTCAGATCCTTCTGGACAAAATGTCCAGCACACAGCTGAATAACTGTATTATGCAATGGGTGAGCAACTGGCTCATGGGTCAGCACAAAGAGTTATAGTAAATGTGGTTATATCAGGCTGGCACCGGTCACTAGTGGGGTTCTGCAGGGCTCCATCTTAGGCCCAGTTTTTTTCGACATCTTCATTAACAACTTGGACACAGGACTCGAATGAATACTAAGTTTGCCAATGACACTAAATTGGGAGGAGCTGTCAACTGCCTCGAGGGCAAAGAAGCCTTGCAGAGAGACCTTGACAAATGAGAGGGCTGGGCAATCACCAACTGTATGAAGTTTAACAAGGGCAAGTGCCAGATTCTGCACCCGAGATGGGGCAACCTTGGCTGTGTGTATAGACTGTGGAACAAGAGATTGGAGAGCAGCCGTGGAAGGGGACCTGGGGGCAAGTTGAATATGAGTCAGCAGTGCCCTAGCAGCCAGGAGGGCCAGCCATGTCCTGTCCTGGGGTGCATCAGGCAAAGCATTGCCAGCTGGTCAAGGGAGGTGATTGTCCCTCTCTGTTCTGCACTGGTGCGGCCTCACCTCTAGTTTTGTGTGCAGTTTTGGTCACCGCAATATAAGACATTAAGCTATTAAGGAGCATCCAAAGGAGGACCACGAGGATGGTGAAGGGTCTGGAGGGGAGGCAGTATGAGGAGTGGCTGAGGTCACTTGGTTTGTTCACCCTGGAGGGACTGAGGTGAGACCTCATTGCGATCTTCAACATCCTCACGAGGGGAAGTGGAGAGGCAGGTGCCAATCTGTTCACTCTCGTGACCAGTGACAGGACTTGAGGACATGGCATGAAGCTGAGTCAGGGGAGGTTTATGTTGGATATTAGAAACATGTTCTTCACCCAGAGGGTGGTTGAGCACTGGAACAGGCTCCCTAGGTGTCCTGGTTTAAAAGGCAGGTGTCTGCAAAGAAGGTGGGAACCTTTCTGGAATGGAAAAAATGACACACACCCCCTCCAAATTATAACCTTGAAATTATGGGACTTTCAGACAAAGATATGGGAAAAGGAAGAACAGTTCTTTACTAGGATATATATGAGACAGGCAAAACAGCAACAACAAAAAAACAGAAAACCCAATAACAGCCTTTTCTTGCCCCGTTGAGCAATTTCCCTTTTGGTGTAGTTATGGGCACAGCCGGCAGGTGGTGCTGTTGGCTTGTGCGAGGCAGAGAGGCTGCAGTGACTCTCACAGCCGGCAGGGGGCGCTGTAGCACAAGCACAGTGACCTCTCCACGTGGCAGGAGCATCTTGGGTGAGAGGGGAGATGGCTCCCCTTGCAAAACTCACAGGGACCACTCCAGGCAGCGAGCTGGACTGTAGCAGTATCCTCGGAGCAGTGGCTGGAACAGCGGAGGCAGGCAGACCCTGGGGTGGGTGGCGAGCTACAGTGTAGCAGCAACCCCAGCCATGGCAGGGACAGCGGAGACAACAAATCTGATCGGCAGCAAGTTACAACATAGCAGTCTTCTCAGGACAAACCAGCACTCGCTCCCCGCACCATGCATGACCATCCTCACCGACCGCTGTGCCAAAAAGAGGCAGAGCCCAGCCCCTGCTCCCCCCCGCCAAGTCTCGGAGTCCCCCCACCTCTTGTGGCATTACCCGCAACTCCCAAGAACAACCCCTCTGCCCAAAAGCTCACCCCCAACCAAAACTCCTGCACTGTTTCTCTGGCTGAGTGATTATCCTGGTATATGGGAGTGATTAGCTGTCTTTTGTTTTTTAATTACCCCTATTTGTTTCCTAGGCAACCCCTTCCCCTCACAGGTCTCTCTGTCAGGTAACAGGTGGGAGAAAAATTCCTTGAAAATCTCAAACCCACAACACCAGGGAAGTGGTCACAGCACCAAGCCTGACAGAGTTCAAGAAGTGTTTGGACAACGCTCTCAGGCACATGGTGGGATTCTTGGGGGTGTCCTGCACAGGGCCAGAAGTTGGACTTGATGATCCTGATGAGTCCCTTCCAACTCAGCATATTCTATGATTCTGTAATTACAGAACGGGATACTTATAGGGACCAGTGACTTTAAAAAAATAATTTGAGATTAGGCAAATTATGAATTGCCACCTCAGTAACATGGTCAAAATTACTAACATGAATCTTGCATATATAAATAGGGAATAAAATTTTGGGTAAAATAGAATTAAGATATTCTGGTGTCAATTTTAATTTTGATCGCCTGTTTGGTTTTCCATTAGCAGCATCCTTTCCCAGATATATTTTGGAGTTCTCTTAATCAATTTGTACAATTTTCCTACACATTCACTCCATTTCCAGAGCCTGCTTAAAGAGTCTTTCAGCCTTTCTACCTTTACTCAAATAAACACAAAGTGATTCTTGCCACTCTTTGGCACATTCCAGTCCACTAATGCAATAGGCTGTCTTAAATAAGTAGAAGCTCATTTCACAAGTTACTGAAATGCTTTGGACTGCTCCTTAAGTTTCCTAAGTAAAACTCTTCATTAAACTCGATGATCTGACCTGTGAAAAGTTTCTTCTTGTCTGTTTAGATAATTGAAAATAATCTGAGTACATTTTTAATAAAGCAAAAAAAACAAAAAACATCACTAGTATAGCAACATATTTTCCATAATTATCCATCTAAGATACTCTCTAGACTAAAACAGTAATGGCTACTGCAGTTTGGTATTATGCCATTGTATGGAAATTTTCAAGAACTATATTTTACTATAGTGTGGTATAATGCATGTAGTTCCTTTGGTTAGTTTGTTCGAATATCTAAAAAACTTGATTTTTTTTAAACCACAACCAGTGTGACTTCACAGTATGTAATATTACTGTTTTGTTGAGACTTAAGCCATACTTTAAAAAAAAAGAAGTAATTCTCTTATTTACCTTTTCTCCCCTATTGTAAAACTTGTATTACTCTTCTCTACCACCAGTTTCAACAGTACAGTAACTGTATTTAATAACTCACTTCCTTTTTTTTCCTCTTCCAGAACATTGCTGCATATAAACTTCTTGTCTCCTTTACTTATGGTTCTACTGTGGATAAAACCAATTACTAAGGACTACATTATGAACCCACCTTTGGGCAAAGAGAGCGCACCTTTGTAAGATTCCTTTTAAAAATTCTTTCTGGGGTATTGAGGATAAAACCTTAAGTCATAGTAGCCTGTAAAAGTCATAGCAACATGGAAAAATTAAAATTGTGGCTGTGACTAGTATCTATCATGAAAGGTATTGTAGAAGTTCCAACTGAGCTGCAAAGGGCTTCTGTTGTTTAGGAAGAATGAGAATTAGCTGTAGACTATTGAATCCGATGAAGAATGGTAAGGCAGTGGTTTCCAAAGAGCTGCTATCTTCTGGCATCTCTGTCAGAGTTCTGCATTGTTCTTCCTAGGGACAGAATACCATGTCATTGCCAGCTTCTAATACCTTACATCTTACTTATTGGTCTAAGAGAGAAGTGATTTCACTGAAGACGATTGAGATATATTGGTATGAGAACTGACCTAAGGTTCTTAGTAGTATGAAACTTGTCTTAAAATCTGTGTGTAGATGAAGTGCATACAAAATTCACTAGCTAAAATATTTAAAAGCATAAAAATGGAAAGAATTTTCAGAAATAATTGTATCTGAAATCAGTATTGTGTAAGTTAGCATAGGTAATTGTCATTGTCACTTTATTAACATAATTCAAAATAGTGTTCAAATAGAGTTGAAACTGATATGATTTACTGTCACTTTCTAGATCTAAAAGATGCTTCTAAGATAACTGTGATCACTGAGCTATTGCATAAAACATTGCAAATACATAATTTTTGTTTCCATTTTACTCTTCAGTTAATGAGTTGTGCTATAGCAATGCATCTAGGGCAGTTGGAGATGTTATCTAGAACTATATATCATAAAACTTGTAGTTATCTGTAAGAGCCTGCTTTTTCGTGTCCTCTTTTTGTTACTCAAAATTCAAGTATTTAAGAGTTGTTTGCAAACAAATGGGTACTAATTTGGATCTAATGCTGTAATAGGGCCCACCAAGCTGCTCTATCACTCCCCCTCCTCAACTAGACAGGGGTAGAAAAATATGATGAAAGACTTGTGGGTTGAGATAAGGGCAGGGAGATCACTCAGCAGTTATCATCATGGGCAAAACAGACTTGACTCAGGGAAATTAATTTAATTTATTGCCAATTAAACAGAGAGTAGGATAATGAGAAATAAGAACAAATCTAAAAACACCTTCCCTCTGCTCTTCCCTTCTTCCCAGGCTCAACTTCATTCCCAAATTCTCTACCTCCTTCCCCAGGAAAGACAGAGGGACATGGAATGAGGGTTGCAGTCAGTTCATAACACTTCCTCTCTGCCTCTTCTTCCTTCTCACACTCTTCCTGTGCTACTGTGGGATCCCACACACAGAGACAATCCTTCATGACCACCTCCTTTTCCTTACAGATGATGCAAACATAACTGTAGTGGTAGGTGACCTTTGGGAAAAAACATTACCCTTTTTATCCACAGAATGTCAGAAGATACATTTGACACCATGCGGTTGTGGATTATAATCCTGTTGTGTGCTTTACGTTTGGTTATGATGCGCAGTCACTTACAGGCCTATCTGAATTTAGCCCAGAAATGCGTGGATCAGATGAAAAAGGAAGCCGGCAGAATAAGTACAATTGATTTACAAAAAATGGTAAGTATAACTGCACTAAGGTTACATATGTTTGGGTGCTCTGTGCAAACACTTTTCATAGAAAAACATAAATGCCTGGTTTGTTGTCTTCCTTGGCACCAGAACTGGAATTTGAATGAAGCCTCCTAAACTATATCCTTTATAAAAATAGTACCATTACAGAAAAATTGTGCAACGCAAAATATGCAAAGATACATCATCCATATTATTCAGATGTTTTGAGTTGTTCCTCCATTGTTCTAAGAGATCCCATAATGAAGAATTCTTTACAAATATCTTGGAAAGTCTTACGTTTGTCTTGATGAGTGTTTCTGTTCAGCATGAATTGAGTTTGAATTTGTCAGAAGGATGATCCAGGAAACTATAGGCCTGTCAGCCTAAACTTGGTTCTGGGCAAGATTATGGAAGAGATCATCCTGAGTTCCATTGCATGGCACATGAGGGACAAACAGGGGATCAAGCCCAGCCAACATGGATTTATGAAAGGAAGGTCCTGCGTGACCAACCTGATCTCCTATGACAAAGTGATCCGCTTAGTAGATGAGGGAAAGACTGTGGATGTTGTCTATCTAGACTTCAGTAAAGTGTTTGACACCATCTCCCACAGCATCCTTCTAGAGAAACTGGCTGCTATCAGCTTGGATGAGTGGACTTTTCAATGGGTAAAAAACTGGTTGGACGGCTGGGCCCAGAGAGTTGTGGTGAATGGAGCTAAATCCAGTTGGGGCCGATTGCTAGCGGTGTTCCCCAGGGCTCAGTTTTGGGGCTGGTCCTATTTAACATCTTTATTGATGATCTGGATGTGGGGATTGAGTGCACCCTCAGTAAATTTGTAGATGACACCAAGTTGAGTGGAAGTGTTGATCTGCTCAAGGGTAGGAAGGCTCTACAGAGAGTATGGACAGACTCAATCAATGGACTAAGGACAACTGCATGAGGTTCAATAAGGCAAAGTGCTGGGTCCTGCACTTGGGTCACAGCAAACCCATGCAGCACTACAGGCTGGGGGAGGAGTGGCTTGAGATCTGTTTGGCAGAAAGGGACTTGGGGGTGCTGGTTGACAGCCAGCTCACTATGAGCCAGCATGTGCCCAGGTGGCCAAGAAAGCCAATGGCATCTTGGCCTGTATCAAGAATAGTGCAGCCAGCAGGACCAGGGAAGTGATCGTCCCCCTGTACTTGGCACTGGTGAGGCCGCACCTCAAGTACTGCATTCAGTTTTGTGCCCCTCACTTTGAAAAGGACATTGAGGTGCTGGAGCATGTCCAGAGAAGGGCAACAAGGCTTGTGAAGGGTCTAGAAAACATGTCTTATGAGAAACAGCTGAGGGAGCTGGGTTTGTTTAGAGAAAAGGCTCAGGGGGGACCTCATTGCTCTCTATAACTACCTGAAAGGAGGTTGTAGTGAGGGGGGGGTTGTTGTCTTCTACTGTGCCTGAAGTGAGAGGACAAGAGGAAATGGCCTTAAACTGAGAGAAGGGAGATTCAGATTAGATATTAGAAAAAAATTTTCACTGTTAAGGTGGTCAGGCATTGGAATAGGTTGCCTTTGGAGGTGGTGGAGTCACCATCCCTGGAGGTGTTCAAGAGGCATCTGGATCTGGCACTGGGTGATGTGGTTTAGTGGTTTAAGGGTTACAGTGGCAGTGCTGGGTGGACGGTTGGACTTGATGATCTTTAAGGTCTCTTCCAACCTTGATAATTCTATGATTCTGTGAAACTTAGGAGTGTATAGGATAAATGGTGTTTTCTTAGCTACAGCATGGAAAAGGAAGTAAAATTTAAATAGAAGGGCAAAATGTTGTTACCTAATCCCAACTGTAATTGGTAAATTTGGGCAAAATTTAAGATAGAATAGTTATATGTTGGGATAAAATAAGACATGTTTAGTTCTGTGAGACCACTCTCAAATGCATTAGCCTAGATATGAAACCATCTGTGCATCTTGTTACTGTGGCAAGTGATAAAAGGGAAAGATTTACTTGAGGGGCTTTTTTTTTAAGCAAAGTAATAAAGTCAGCAAACAGAGGAAATTGATAGGTAGAAAATTGTAAGCTTGATATGGAGTTGTGATGTGTTTCCTGCAAAATAAACTTATTTCTAGTGTTGCATGATAGCGCTGCCTCATAATTTTTCTGAGTCAAGGTGTATTCCAGAAGGAATATTGAAGTATGCCGTAGGACAAAGCTTCCTCTCTGTTTTTAGATCATCACTAATATAATCTTGTCTTTGTTATTTCATATATGTAGTAACATACCAAGTGACTGGCATTGGACTTCAAAAAGAAGTTAGGAAGTACAACTATCAGCAATTGTTTATGAGAGAACTGTTCTAGTTGTTGTGAATGCATAATTTTAGTTTTGGGAGTTTTCATCTCATTGATTAAATGTATGTGGTGTTTCCTAAATCCGTTTATCCAGTACTTCAAATAACTTTAAGAAGCTCAGGGCCACTAAATATAATCCTATCTGGTTTTACTAGCCATGCCTGCTTTCTTTTCTTCTGGTAGTTTTGCCAGTAAAGTCTTTCCTATCTGTTTTCCTACAGTGATCATTACTTTTTTTTAATTTGCTCTTTTCATGATACACCATCAATTATCTTAAAATATTTTTTCTCATACTTTTTCTTCTGTCAATGTTTTACTGCTTTTATTTGCATTTTAGTTTTCTGATGCTTGATCATCTCAAAGCCCTTTGAGGCCTCAAAGCTATTAAAAAAAAAATCAGGGTTACCTTCATCTTTTTTTGCCACCCTGTATTGTGTTATTTTCTAAAATCCGGTGAACTTTTACTGCTTGCTTGCTATTTGCTATTTATTGGGGATATGGTTTAGTGGTGAACACAGTAGTGCTGGGTTAACAGTTGGATTCAAGGACCTTAGAGTTCTTTTCCAGCCTTAATGATTCTATGATTCTATTGATTTAATTCCTTTTTTCCTTCTTCATTTGATCTAGCCTTTTAGGTCAACAGTTTATGTAAAATATGTAATATAGCAATCTTGAGAAAGATGGAACAGATTGGGAATGAGGGAGGGATAAATCTGAGTGGTTCTCAATGAACCATAATGTGTACCTGAAATGGAGATAATTTAAATGCTTTGTTATTGATGAACTGCTAATGAAAATTCCTCATCATTGTTTTTAAAGTACTGGTGTTATCCATTTGGAGATCTTGCAAATTTCACTTTGAAAAGAGACTACAATATTAACCAGTTTCATTTACCTTTGATCAGGCTTTGGACTGTTTCTACAGTCACAGTACTGCATTTTTTAAATGGGATTTAGTTTGTAAATCACTTAGCATAATCATATATTTAGCTTTGAGATGGCTTACAAAATTCTAGTGTTTTCAAATATGAATATTTGAATTATAGCATTCAGTTTGGATAAGCAAAATTGCTCTTGTTTGTGTTAATAGAACCACTACTTTTAATTATTTTCTTTCAGCAATTCCTTTTGGGATTGTAAGTGTCCTGAAACTAGAATTCATTATAGGGATCACTTCTTCATTAGGTCTTTTGAAGACGATATATCACATACTAAAACATGCTATAAAACTTGTAAAATAAGGGAGGGGGGTTGCATAAGAACTGGGTTTTTTATTAATTGCTTGTTTTTCCTGAACAGATGCATAAAGGTTTGCTTTGATCACCCAGAACTCATGGATTACTCTTTTCTATTTTCCCAGGTGGCTCAGGTATTCTATTATCTTTGTGTAATCGCACTGCAGTATATTGCACCATTGGTAATGGTCCTTCACTCAACTCTGCTTTTGAAAACACTAGGTAGGCAAAATTTGATTAACAAAACTGTGTTCTATTTAATATAGGCCATTTATATTTTCAGTCTCCTGAAGAAAATTAGAATCTAGTCTAACCCTCCTGCTCAAGCAGTCAGCTACAGCAGGTTGCCCAGGACTGTGTCCAGTTGGATTTTGAGTATCTCCAAGGAAGGAGAATTCACAATCTCTCTGGGCAACCTGTTCCAGTGTTTGACCATCCTCACAGTAAAAAAAGTGTTTTCTTGTGTTCACATGGAATATCCTGTGCTTTAATTTGTGCCCATTGCCTCTTGTCCCGTCAATGGGCAGTACTGAGAAGAACCTGGCTCCCTCTTCTTCATTCCCTCCCATCAGGTATTTATATGGAGTAATAAGATCCCCCCTGAACCTTCTCTTCTCCAGACTGAACAGTCCCAGCTCTCTCAACCTCTCCTCATATGAAAGATGCTTCAGCCCCTTCATTATCTTTTTGGCCCTGTGATGGACTGTCTGCAGTATGTCCATGTACTGGGCAACCCAGAACTGGACACAGGACTCCAGGTGTGGCCTCACCAGTGCTGAATACACAGGAAGGCTCACCTTGACCTGCTGGCAAACAGCTGATAAACAGCTTTTAAGCTGTGCTCTTCTCTTGCTGCTTTTGACATCTTTCAACAATGAGCTGTATAAAGCATTGTTTATTTAACTTTATGGATATCTGATAATTTTTTTTTATATTTCAAACTTTAGTGAACTTTTTGGACAGAAATTGTAAGGTGTGGGGTTTATTTCATTACTGGGAGATCTGATGTCACTGTTTTTTCTTTCTTTTGAGGGATCTCTCACAGCCTACCATGCAATACCAGCATTCATTTTGCCAAATGTGAACAGAAAGAAATAGGCATTATTAGTCTGTGATTAATTCCATCCTAAAATAGACATCTACATCTGGTGAGATGAGTCACACCCAGCACTGATAGGGTCCCAAGGCAACTGATTCATATGTAAAAATCAGGATGTCAAAAGGTAAGGTGAATCCTACCCTGATAGCTTACTAGTATTATCAGGAAGCTATGTGGATGGACACAGTTATCATTTACTAATTTATAAGTAAAATTGTGCAATTTTTCTTTGTTTGACAAATTTATATAAGCTGATTATTGTGTTGCTAGGAATAACAGAATTTAAAATATAATTCTACAAGTATCTTATATGTTACTCTGTTTTTTAACAGGTAATTATTCTTGGGGCATCTACCCRGAWTYKAATTCTGACACTSCRGTAGAAAACARTCTGCTTCCCAGTTCRGTTTWTTCTGAGTCTCCAYCTGYTGATGGRAAGAYRAAARTAACTGTARTRCAAATAACAATGGCTTTGGGAAGCCTAAAGAATATTTTCACTCCTCTCCTATTCCGAGGACTCTTGTCTTTCCTCACCTGGTGGATTGCTGCTTGCCTTTTTTCTACAAGCCTTTTTGGGCTTTTCTATCACCAGTACCTGACTGTGGCATGAACAAGTCAATTGACAAAGCAAGTGTGAGGTCAAATTCTAGATACAAACCCAGGTACCCAAGAGGAGATGAAGAGAAAAGAAAACTATGTATGTGAAGAGAAAACATATCATAATTATTTTTAAGCACTTCCTCGGTGTTCTCAGGGTGAATAATCTTAAAATGTTTAAAACTGCAACTGGGTTTGTTATTTTTGTTACCCAAATGGTAGGTAACTAATTGAATTATAGTATTGGGACTGACTGACATTATTGTGTGGTAGATGGTGGTAAGTGTGCTGGAAAGATGCGACCTGTGAGTATCTTGGTTTCCATAAACAGCAAGCCAACCTCAAAAATTTGTGTTTTAAGCATCAACAGTCAGTGACTGAACTGCATTCAAAGGGTACTGGTCATAGTGATGGTGGCTGCCTATTGACTAAGTCTTGAAACTGAGCCATACAATGAAAGGAGAGAGAGGGGATTTAAAAAAAAAAAAATTCTGTTGGATAGCTATTGATCACTTTTCTCCTTGGAAAATGAAATTATCCAACAGGACAAGAGAGATACTGTATATTACAGTAAGGAAAGTTGTATAAAATATAAATTTAACAGGAGTAGATGTATGTACCTGACAGGTATTGCTGCCTACATATTTTACAGGAGTGCTTGTAGAGTAAGAAGAGAGTTATAACAAATATATTATTTCAGTCCCTGCAGTCATTTTGAAATAATGGCCATCATTATTGGTGCTAGTATCGATCCACAGATTCCATCTGGATCGTTTAAATTTCTTCTTTTGAGGTAGTAGATAAATTCCATTGAATTCACAAACTAATAGAAAATAATTAGTGACACCAGTCAAATATTTCAAAACTAAAGAGTTTAATCCTGCTGACTGAGAGTGTATGTATATGTGTAATGTACGTATAAATATATATTATATATTAAATATATTATATATATTAAACCTGTTAAATATTGAATCTTTATTTAAATTGCTGAATGTATGTTACAAGGCAGTGGGACAGGGATATATATGTATCTAGTAATTTCAAGATCTCTTTTAAAATGAAAATTAATTTTTTTTAACCGTTCACTTCAAAGGGCTATTTGGTTTTGGTGCCTTTATAAAGGTACTTATTTATATTAAAAAATCTGTTAATCTTGATGTTTCTGCTCTTTCAGATCGTCCTCTTTTGTCAGTCTAATCTGTGTTAACTTGGCTTTATAGTAATAACTAATAACTTTTGACTTCAGAAATACATTTTCTGTATAATAAAGCAAATTTAGTAAGGAGAAGTAAAACATTAACTTTACAAGTTTTGTTTAGTTGGAAGGATACATCTTAAACAAACAAGAATGACATCTTTTCACAATTCATATAATCAGAAAACAGGAATAGGAATTTATATGCAGTAGCTTTTTTAAAAAGATAATATCACACTTTAATATTAGTTGGGGTTTTGTTACTGTTTTTTTACTCATGAATTTCTGTAAAGCTTTGGCATATAATAAGCATTTATAAATGGAAAAGCTTAACAAATATTTAATCCATTGCAAACTACCATATAGGAAAGCAAACTGACAGTGAACGCAGAAAATGAAAGATTTAAGGTGGTGATAAAGTGCCTTGTTATATTGAATGTTTTTTAAGCTATTTATTAGTTTATTAAGTTGCACTTAGTGATACAAGGAAAATATGTATATACACCAGCTTTTACCTTCTGCATGCATTTGGGATATCTGAGAACACCTTGCATGATTCTTGCAGTTTCATTGCAGTATAATATTTCAGTGCTACTGGTACTGTAAGCTTTGTTTTTCACACCATCCTTTTGTAACTAATGGTGCCAAATGCTCAGCTGTGTGAATTGGCCTAAAGAATATTTGACTTCATAGATTCAGATCTTGAAACATTCCTAGGAAATGTTATTCAGGCCAATAGAATGTCAAAATATGATGGGTCCAGAAATACTGGACCCACTTTCTGTTGGTTTGAAATATATGATTATTAATGGAATTAATAAAGCCAGCCTTTAAGTTACAGACAGTTAAGTTATAGTTAGATATCCATTGTTAATGTTTCGTACAGGAAAATAATAAAACATAGTGCAGTTTCTTGTGAACTTGGCCCAAGAAGCTCATTAGATAGATTAGATGTAACCTATTATTGCAATCTGAAGGATAGAAAGGAATGTTAGATAGTGGAGAAAGCTTTAAAATAATGCTAAGTGACAGAGTTTCTGTTGCCATAGATGTTTATTTTGAAAGTTCATAACTAAAAGTGAGCTATAGTTATATAAAATGTAATTCAGCAAAGGTAATTGATTGTGTGTGGTTGAGCTTCACAGAGTTTTTGATAAGTATGTACACTGTTTTATTCTTCAGAGGTCACACATTAAGGCATTGAGATCAATGCTTCTGGCTATTGCTGCTTCATTATTCCACAGAACTGAATAGTTGACCTGGTCAGCAGTTTGAGTGGGAAATTATCTTTGGATTCATTTAATCCTTACATGAGTCCAGGAGGCTTATTTAAAAACTAAAATGTAGCAGTAAATGTCTTTGAAATGTGTGGTGATGCAGGAACTAAAGGAAGCATATTGCTATATTGGTGAGCAATGCTTTTTACAACTGCCTGATATACTCAAAAGTGACTCATAAAGAAAAATAGCATGTTTCATAGTCCTGACTTCCACATATATTATGTAAACTTCAAAGAAGTATCTGCTCGCTTGTTCCTTTTGAGCAGCAGCTGGCAAATAGCTTCTTGGAGAGCTTTATCAGCACTAGGAAAAAAAAAGTAGCTCACAGAAATAGAAAAAGGTAAAACCTGAGTGAGGGGTTACTAGTTTTTATTCAGAATACTTTAATGTTTGTCTTGCTTTTTCCTCACTACTTAATTTCTGAGAATTTTTTTTGAAGAAAAGATGCCTTTGACAAAGAATCTACATTTCTGTCTTCCTCCATTTCACCCTCCTTTTATCACTCTAATAATGGGACTTGTTACCCTGATGTTTTTTCCTATCCACAGCTTTTTCCCTAAGTTAAGAACTCATGTGTTTAGAATTGACCCAGCTGAATTAGTTCAGGCTTGGAGACGGTGTGGGGGGGTGGGATGTACATGGGGGGTGTTCATTGTTTTGGTTTAAATTCATTTGTCTGTGAATGATTAGTTCCTTTAAATAAGTTTGAATTCCAGCTGAAATTTGAACAAATTTGGTATTGGTTGTTTAAGAATTGCACTTTTATTATAGAAGTCTCTTCAGACAAAATATTAGGATAGTGATAAATCTGAGTATTCCAGCACAATTCAGGGAAGTCCAAATATATTCCAACTAACCTCAAAGGAACAATTTAAAGTTTTGCACTTTGTCACAGTAACTGCAGCTAACTGGTAATAGAGGTCTTGGATTTAATGCATAGAAAATATAAAAGTATTGAATCCTGAAACCTATTTAAGTCTCAGAAAAGTTGGAAGGCTCTACAAGGTAGGCCTTATAACTATCTATTCTCCAAGCCCCATTTTCTGTTTGAACATTAGCTTGTTTTTCCTGATACGTTTTTGAACTGTTTAAAATGCTATCCTTCATGTTTTGGCATATGATGCAATTTGTGCATTTATTTGTTATCCAGAAAAACTCTAAATTTAACCGACAGTTCATTTTATTCCTATGAAGTTACTAGAATGTTTTGCCTAAGGTTGAAGAATTAAGCGCACAGTGAAAACAGAAAATGTTGAATGGAAATGAGGCCCCAGTAATTGTGTGCTCTGTTGGGGAAATTTTTCTATTATGGTGTCCTGGTTTGAAGGACAGGTGTCTGTCAAGGAAGGTGGGAAACCTCCCCTGAATACAGGATGACCTCCCTCCCTCCTCCGAATTACTATACCCTTGAAATTACAGGGCTCTCAGGCAAAGATGTGGTAAAAAAGAATAACAGTTCTTTACTAGGGTTATATATCTATCTATCTATATATAACAAGACAGTTAGACGGCAACCATAAGAGAACAGACAAACCCCGTAACAGTTCCTTGTCTGTTGTTGGGAGATTCTCCGTTGGAGCAGAGAGGCTGCGGTGACTCCCCCGCGGCTGCAGGGGGCGCTGTGGCGTGAGCGCGACGACCCTCACATGGCAATGGCAGCTCCGGCGAACGGGAAAAGTGGGGGTCGCCCCCGGTGCGAACCCACGGGGCAGCAGCCCGGCTCCACCAACCTTGGCAGCGGGCAGCAAGCAGTGCAGGCAGGCAGGGTTGACTGGGGAGCGATGGACCTCGGTATCACCCACCGAGGGGCCAGCAGAAGGCAGGAACAGCAGAGACGAGCAGCTCCGGGTGGCAATTGGTTACAACGTAACTGTACCCTGTGCTGCCGCGGGACCCTCGGAGATGTCACAGTGTATCCATGCTCTGGATCCAGCGGGCGGAGACGTCGCAGTGTAGCAGTGTTCCCGGAGTGAAACCAGCTCTTGCTGCAAGCACGACCGTCCTCCCCGAACGCCGAGCGGAGAGCGAGAGGCAAGCCCCGGTGTCCACCCACCTCTCGCCCAAATCTCGGGCCGTTCTCTCGCGATGCTCCAGCCTCTGGGGAAACAACCCCCTTGCCAGTATTTCCAGGTCTTTGTTTTTCTTTAATTAGGGGAATTGTCCTGGCTTCTGGGCTGGGCAAGTGATCCCTTTTGTCCTTAAGTATCGTCCATTTTGTGTGCTTAGCGTGGAATGCTGTTGGACGGATAACTCCCTTTTGTTCTTAAGTATCGCCCATCAATTCCCGGCCAGCCCCTCCCTACCTACACAGCCTCCCTGGTACCCGAGGGAAAGGAAACAAATTTTCATTGTTTTCTAACCTGTAACATATGGCTGAGTAAAATCTTAATAGCAGAAGGCAACAGCAGGTTGCTTATATCCTAAATCAAATATTAAAGGTGAATGCTTACCATAATGAGTAAGACTTATTTTCATCATCTGCAGCCTAAGTCTTAAATCCCAAATGATAAATTAAGAGCAATATTTGGACCTTACTGATTGCGGTGGTTTTAAAAACTCAGCGGGGAAATTAAAACCACTCAAACTGCCCCCTTTCAATAGTGGAGGGGAAATACACAAAAAAACCCCTCAGAGCGATTATATGTTAGAGTCACAATTTACTAAAGAAAATAGCAATAAACACAACAATAAAAAGAAAATTGTACAAAAGGGAGAAATGGTTTAACCAACATGTCGTGAATGAGTGTTTTAAGATCACTTAAAGAATCACCAGCAAAGGTATCAGTAAAAACAGGTTTAATATAAAAGTGACAGCACAACAAAGTTGGTTGGCAAGGTTCACTCTACTACTTCCTAGATGGTTAAGGCACCCCAAGGAAAAGCAACAAACAAAAATCCAGAGTCAATCAATCCAAACCAAAATGAACCCAAAACTATTGGGGGGGGGAGGAGGAAACAAAGGGATAGAAAGGGTAAGGATAAAAGGGAATACGGCCTAAAGGACCAACAGCACTTAAACTTAACGGTATTTAACTTAACTTATAACAAGCAATTTAGCAAAAGATTCATATAGGATTTACTATACCACAACAGTAACTTACTTACAGGCCTAACTTACAAATCTAGAGTACTTAAGAAACTAGGAGTGATTTACCAAAATATGGATATTGATCTAATATCAATATCCAACTATGACGGACAAAGACTCTCTAACAATAGTGCTAGAAAGTGTATGTTTATTTCGGTGCCGGGCAACCGCGTGGGATGATTCCCTAAGACGCAGTGCTAAATCACAAGACAATACAGAGTCTATTTATCTACAAAAGTTCTAAATATTCAAAATATAAATGCATATTTATAACACAAACACCTCCCATTCTCCGCTTCATATGAAAATTAGCTACAAAGTCATTAAGCATGCGTGGTTTGTTCCTTGAAATAAGTCGGTGGTCTTGAATTTAGGGAGGGGTCCTATAATGATAAAGTAAAACCTGTCTTCCTCACTTTGCCCTTTTTGCCTTTTGAGTTTTTATAATAGTCTTTAACCTTGGAGGACCTCCAGTTCCTCCCTTCACTTCCTTTGAATAGATTCTTCAAATAGAGAGATTAGTAATTGTCTACATTTCTTTAGATCTAGGAATAGATGTTTCTGTTCCTCATTATGAGCACAGCTGAGCAAATATAAGATGACAAGCAATCAGTTAAAAACCCATTTCAAGCCTAACTCCTTAGACAATTATTAACTTCTTAATTAGCTCCAGCTGAATTTACTCATTACACTCGCTTTAACTAATTTCAACAAAGCTAGCCTTAAGCTAAAACCCTAATTCCTAAAATTTCGTGTCTCAGGAGAGCAGCATTTCTCCCACATTTGATATAACATATGCACACTTGTATGCACACAGACATAAAGAGTCAGTGCAAGGTACCTGTGAAAAATTACCCTTGCAGGTAGTGAAATATTCACTTCAGATGCCTTTGCATCTTCTCAGTTGGTGAAGGGTTGAGCCTTGAGGAATGGGGATATCAGCCCAGGATCTGTCATTGTCATTCACCAGTCCTCCGAGTACAGCAAACTTGAGAATTCACTGGCTCTGAGAGGCCCCACTCGGAGGTTGCTGGTTGCAGCCCGCTGCAGTCCAGGAAAGTTCAAACGGTCTCACTTTGGACGGCTCTTTATAGGGCTGCAAGACAGTAGACTTTAGTCATAAAAATGTTTCATCCTGGCTCCACTTCGGGTAGCAAACTTACTTTGAAAGTTTGAGAAGAAAATTATCTCACTTGGGTTGTTATTCAGACAAAAAAAGTTTCTAAGGCTGTTCATTAAAAGAAAGAGAAGGTGCTCATTAGCCAGCACTAGTTCCTGGGAGCAGACTGTTTCTGATAAGCCGTCATGGTTTGACACTGGCCAGATGCCAGCCACCCATGAAAAACCTGCTGATTCACCCTCCCCTGCTTTGCAGCTGGACAGAGGAGAGAAAAGTTTAATGAAAGGTTCATGAGTTAAGGACCAGGAGAAAACACTTCAAGGGCAACACAGGCTCAACTTAATGATATAAAGTGAATTTATTACTAACAAGATCAGAGCAGGAGAATAAGAAGTAAAATAAGCCCTTAAAAATACCCTTTTCTCCCCCCCAACCCCTCCCTCCTTCCCACCAACAGCACAGGGAGACGGTGGGGGTTTTTGGTCAGTTAGTCACCCAAGATTTTCTTCCACTGCTCAGGGAGAGAAGTCATTTCCCTGCTGCACTGTGGGGTCCCCTCCCATGGGAGACAGTTCTCTGCGAACTTCCCCAGCATGGGTCCAATCTCACAAGCAGCAGTCCCCCCAAAACTGCTGCTATATGAGTCCATCCCATGGGCAAACAGTCATCCCAAAACTGCTGTGGCGTGGGTCACTCTTCCACGGGGTGCAGTCCTCCAAGGACAGGCTTCTCCAGCCTGGAAGCAAGGCCTCTCTCTCCAATGGGACTCCCACCAGACCACAGCGTCCTCTAGGCATCCACCCGCTCTGGCGTGGGCACCTCCTCCATGGGCTGCAGGTGGATTTCTGCATGCCCCGTGGACCTCCATGGGCTGCAGGGGGACAACCTGCTTCACCATGGTCCTCACCACAGGCTGCAGGGATATCTCGCTCTGGCGCCTGGAGCACCTCCTCTCCCTCCTTCACTGACCTTGGTGTCTCCACTGTTGTTTCTCTCACATGTTTTCACTCCTACTCTGGCTGGAAAATTACAACTGCCCCACAACCTTTGTTTTGGTTTCTTCTTAAATATGTTATCACAGAGGCGTTACCACCATCTCTAATTGGCCCAGCCTCAGCCAGTGGCACATCCATCATCAGAGCCATCAGGGATTGGCTCTGCTGGACATGGTGGAAGCTTCTAGCAGCTTCTCACAGAAGCCACCTCTGTGGCCCCCCCCCACTATCAAAAACCAGGCCCTGCAAAACCAACACATAAGCTTGAGGAGCTCAGTCCAGGTGCTGTTCATCAAGGCCGAGGCCTAATGAGCATTTCTGAGATCATAGTGTGGCCTGGGTGGGGGGAGGAATGCACCACCACACCAAGAAAGGCAAGATATCGCCTGGTCCCCCCTAGGGCAAAAAGAAGATGGCAAAGGACCTCAGCGCTGGACCATGTGGGCTGAGAGAACAAAGAGAAACAATATGACAAATGAGTTCCCATGGTTTAACGCCCTCCCCTGACCAGACAAACCATGGGAAACGGGCAAAGCAAAAACCTGGGAAGCTATTTCTTTCAAATCAGGAATTGCATTGCCAGTATGCTGGCTCATCGCTGTGGGCAGATGCTGGTGTCAGCAGTGGTGTGGGTATTGCAAAATCGCTCCGAAGAAGGAACCTCAACCCTGCACTTTTTCCTCTCCCCAGCCCCAACAAAAGGGAGCCACAATCCTTCTGCTTCTGGTCCCCTTGCCTTTCCTGCTGAAAACTCCTCCACCCCCCCTTCAACAGTGACATGGTGGTATTGAATATTCAACAGTGAAGCTCCACCCCCCTTCCTTTGTAACCATAACATTGATATTTAATCCAAAGAGCATATAGGCAACAAGTATTGTAGCTAAATGCTAGAACTTGTTAAGCAAGCTGATGTAGTCCATCTATACTTCAGTGACATTTGAGCAACTTTTACGTTAGATGGATCTGCCATGCTTTGTGGTTTTGACAATGCATGTACTGCAGTTGATGGCATATCTAATCTTCATTCCTCATACTAGACTGAAAACAATCTGGGAGGTGGGGGAGTGAATTTGATTCACAGAATCAGGAACAAAAGTGATGAGTTGAGGTTTGTTCTGTGTAATCTGGTGTTGTGGTTTAACTCCAATCAGAAGCCAAGCCCCACACAGCTGCTCACTCACTCCCCCACCAGTGGGATCAGGGAGAGAATCAGAAGGGTAAAAGTTAGAAAACTCATGGGTTCAGATAAAGACAGTTTAATAGGGAAAGCAAAAGCTGCGCACACAAGCAAAGTAAAACAAGGAATTCATTCACAGCTTCCCATGGGCAGGCACATGTTCAGCCATCTCCAGGAGAGCAGGGCTCCATTGCATGTAACAGTTACTTGGGAAGACAAACACCATCACTCTAAATGTCCCCTCCCTTCCTCCTTCTTCCCCCCACTTTATATACTGAGTGTGATGTCATATGGTCTGGAATATCCCTTTGGTCAGTTGAGGTCACCTGTCCCACCTGGGTCTCCCCAGCCTACTCACTGGTGGGGTGGTACAAGAAACAGAAAAGGCCTTGCCTCTGTGCAAACACTGTTTCTAGCACAAATCCAAAACACAGCCCATACCAGCCACTGTGAAGAAAATTAACTCTACCCCAGCCAAAACCAGCACACCTGGGATAAGTAGGATCAAACACTATAAAACTGCAGGGGGGAATGTTCATGGGGTTCTGTTGGATTTATTTTTCATATGAAAAGTTGTGGAGGGTTTAACCACTTGAAAAATGACTTCTAGAGGGAAACATAAAAAGAACTCTGCAGAGTGTCAAGAGAAGATTCAGAAGTTAAAATACCTTAATGTGGAATAAAATCTGCATAGGGAAGGACTCTTAGAGGAAGAGAGTGACTAGAACCCAACACTAGATAAATTACAGTGGTTGGAAATACACTATTTTAAGAGTGAGTACCTAACTAAATTACAGCCTGAAGTGGTGAATTCTTCACTGGGTTGTTTTCAGACATTCTTTTTATAAGCTGCTACTGGTAAGCAAATTACTGGTCTCAGTAAAAGGATGATCAGTGAAAATGTACATTAACTTATTGGTCACTATTGTATGATATTCTTTTGGATTTTGGCCCAGACAAAAGAACCCAGGCAGCTTTTTCCATTGCACCAGGAAATTCAAATCTGCTGCTATATGTATTTTGCCTATTGCCTCCTTAAGCCACTGAAACTTTTATCCCTAATAGTAAAATTAATGATTGACACCTGATTTTTGAAGATGAGTAAAAATGACAGCTGTTTTGTATTTTGCTTGTGTGTGGATAGAGGAACTTCAACTAACAAGTCAAATAACTCCATTCTCTAAGAACATATTCAGTGTTTCCGAGTTGATCCCTATTTGTGTTTAAATTGTTTCTTAAGCCTTTCCACATGTGACAGTATTAAAATGTTTGAGTGCAAAGAAAAGCTAAAGTAAGCAAGATGTTAAAAGTGAAGAAAACAAACAACTAAACCACTGTTTAATTTAGTTTTTTTCTAAAGATCAAAATATTTGAACTTTGAAAAGATGCTGAATCTAACTCGATATCAACAGTAGAGTCAGAACTTGACTCTTAAAAAGTTAGAAGTAAGTCATCAAAATGTCATGAACTTATTTTTGTTTATGATTTTAACTTATCATATCTCTTTTGTAATGGGGACCTCAGAAATGGACACAGGACTCCAGGTGTGGCCTCACTGGTGCTGAGTAGAGGGGAAGGATCACCTCCTCTGACCTGCTGGCAACACTCCTCCAAATGCAGCCCAGGAAACCATTAATCACCTTTGCCACAAGGACACACTGTCAGCTCAGGTGACATATTGTCAAATATTGTGTGAGTATTGAAGTTAAGTTGAATGGCTTAATGTCCCAGGTTATTCCAAATTTTCTAAAGGTGGGATCAGGAAAGTTAAGGCACAGTTGGAGCTCAATTTGGAAAGGGATGCAAAGAATAATAAGAAAGGCTTCTACAGGTACATTGGCCAGAAAAGGAAGAATAAAGGAAATGCACCTTGTTAATAAGACAGGAGAAGTGGTGACAAACGACATGGAGAAAGCTGAGGTACTCAACTGACCGCTCAGCCTCACCTCTGTGCACAGTAAGATCATAGAGCATATCCTCCTGGAAGTTATGTTGAAGCATATGGAAGACAGGGAGGTGATTAGAGACAGTCAACATGGCTTCAACAAGGGCAAATCCTGCCTGAAGTAATCTGGTGGCCTTCTACAATGGAGTGACTGCATCAATAGACAGTAAAAAAGCTGTGGAAGTTATATCTATCCAGACTTCATATGGTCCCCCACAACGTTCTTCTCTCTAAATTGGAGAGATACGGGTTTGATGGATGGAGTCTTAGATGGATAAAGAATTGGCTGAATGGTCACATCCTAAGACTTACAGACAATGGCTCAATGTCCAAGTGGAAACCAGTAACAAGTGATGTCCCTCAAAGGTCAGTACTGGGACCAATACTATATAATATCATCAATGACAGAGACAGTGGGATCGAGTGCTCCCTCAGCAAGTTTGTGGATGACACAAAGCTGAGTGGTGCAGTTGATTTGCTCAAGGGAAGAGATGCCAGCCAGAGGTTGAAAGGTGGGTCCATGTGAATCTCATGAAGTTCAACAAGGTCAAGTGCAAGGTCCTGCACCTGGGTCAGGGCAATCCCTAATATCCGTACAGACTGGGAGATGAATGGATTGAGAGCAGCCCTGCAGAGAAGGACTTAGGGATATTGATGGATGAAAAATTGGACATAAGCCAGCAATGTGCACTTGTACCCAGAAAGGAAATCATATCCTGGGCTGCATAAGAAGAAGCATGGTCAGCAGGTCGAGGGAGATGATTCTCCTGCTGTAATTTGTTCTTGTGAGACCTCACCTGGAGTACTGCGTCCAATTGTGCGGTCCCCAGTATGAAAAAGACCTGAACTTGTTGGGAGTGGGTTCCGAGGAGGCCACAAAGATGACCAGAGGGCTGAAGTACCTCTCCTATGAAGAAAGGCTGAGAGAGTTGGAGTTGTTCAGCATGAAGAGAAGGCTCTGGGGAGACCTTATCGCAGCCTTTCAATGCTTAAAGGGAGCATACAAAAAAGATGGAGAGAATTTTTGCCAGGATCTGTAATGACAGGACAAGGGGCAACAGTTTTAATTTGAAAGAGGGTAGATTTACATTGGATGTAAGGAAGGAATTTTTTAAGAATAATGTGGTGAGATACTGGAATAGGTTGTCCAGAGAAATTGTAGCTGCTCCAACAGTGGATGTGTTCAAGGCCACATTGGATAGAGCTTTAAGCAACCTGATCTAATGGGGTTGGAACTCAATGACATTTAAAGGTCCCTTCCAACCCAAGCCATTCTATGATTCTATATTTCAAGTTAAGGAGCATTGCTTCTTCAAGTGATAGAAGAGCAAATGAGGAGAGGTGCTATGCTGGATGTCCTGGTTTGAAAGACAGGTGTCTGTCAAGGAAGGTGGGAAACCTTCCTGCAATAGAGGATGATCCCCCTCTCTCCTCCGAATTACTATACCTTTGAAATTAAGGGGCTCTCAGGCAAAGATGTGGGAAAAAGAATAACAGTTCTTTACTAGGGTTATATATCTATATATATATAACAAGACAGATAAACAGCAACAATAAGAGAACAGACAAACCCCGTAACAGTCCTTTGTCTGTTGTTGGGTGGTTCTCCGTTGGGGCAGAGAGGCTGCGGTGACTCCCCTGCAGCTGCAGGGGGAGCTGTGGCGCGGGCGTGGAGACCTCGCCAAGTGGCAATGGCGGCTCCTGTGAGCAGGAGAGGGAGAGGGGAAATTGCTCCTGGTGCGAACCCACGTGGCAGCAGCCCGGCTCAGCACCAACCTCGGCAGCGGCAGCAAGTAGCGCAGGCAGGCAGGGTTGACTGGGGAGTGATGGACCTAGGTATCACCCACCGCGGGGCCAGCAGAAGGCAGGAAGAGCAGAGATGAGCAGACCCCGGGGCCAAGCCACATGGAGCAGAAACCCAGGCTGGTGGCAGAGACGGCAGACTTGGGCAGCTCCGGGCAGCGACCGGTTACAGCGTAACTCTGTACCCTGTGCCACGACGGGACCCTCGCAGAGATGTCACAGTGTATCCGTGCTCTGGAGTGAGCGGGCAGAGATGTTTCAGTGTGGCGGTGTTCCCGGAGCAAAACTGGCACTTGCTGCAGACACGACCGTCCTCCCTGAACGCCGAGGGGAGAAGAGAAGCGAGCCCGGTCTCCACCCACCTCTGGCCAAAGTCTCGGGAAGTCTCCCTTCATCTCTCACGATGACAAGCTCCAGCCTCTGGGGAAACAACCCCCTTGCCAATAGTTCCAGCTCTTTGTTTCTTTAATTGGGGAAGTTGTCCTGGCCTCTGGGCTGGGCAAGCAATCCCTTTTGTCCTTAAGTATCGTCCATTCTGGGTGATCAGCATGGTATGCGGTTGGGCAGATAACTTTCTTTGTTCTTAAGTATCGCCCATCAGTTCCTAGCCAGCCCCTCCCCACCTACACAGCCTCCCTGCTACATGGGGGAAAGAAAAGAAATTTTCATTTTTCAAACCCATAACATCATCCACCTCAAAAATTGTTTCCCTTTCCTCCCACACTAATATCCCTCATCAAACTTAAACTTTTAAACTATATGCATACGTGCATTATCCTAACTATATACACATATACATACAGATGTGGGTAGAGGTACAGCATCCTGGACAGTTCAACCTAAAGTAAGGTCCCCTTGAGGTATGCATCAGGTTTGTCCATCCTTCTGCATCACCCATCAGGTGCAACCAGGTCCCTGAGCAAAAACAACCACACGGGTGGGTTTGTCTTTGCTCAAGGCAGAATTGACCCAAACAGTCTTTCCCAACATACCCCTCATATGCACCACCAGAACCTTATTTCCATCTACTGCACGGAGGTGTTTGGATTGGGCAGGGTCAGCTCAGTTAGTGGACCCTCGGGTGTTAACCAACCATGTAGCCTTTGCTAAATGCAGCTCCCAGTTTCTGAAAGTCCCCCCATCCAGTGCCTTTAAGGTGGTTTTTAGCAGTCCATTGCACCGCTCAACTTTCCTGGCACCTGGTGCATGGCAAGGAATATGGTACACCCACTCAATACCATGTTCTTTAGCCCAGGTTTTTATAAGGCTGTTATTGAAATGAGTCCCATTGTCAGACTCAATCCTCTCAGGGGTACCATGCCTCCACAGGACTTGCTTTTCCAGTCCCAGGATGGTGTTCCGGGCAGTAGCGTGAGGCACAGGGTAGGTCTCCAACCATCCAGTGGTTGCTTCCACCATTGTGAGCACATAGCGCTTGCCTTGGCGGGTTTGCGGCAGCATGATGTAATCAATCTGCCAGGCCTCCCCATACTTATATTTGGACCACCTTCCCCCATACCACAATGGTTTCACCTGCTTGGCCTGCTTGATCGCAGTGCACGTCTCACAGTTGTGGATGACCTGGGAGATACGGTCCATGGTCAAATCCACCCCTTAGTCTCGTGCCCACTTATAGGTGGCATCTCTGCCTTGATGACCTGAGGCATCATGGGCCCATCAAGCTAGGAATAACTCCCCTTTATGTTGCCAATCCAAATCAATCTGTGACACCTCAATTTTGGCAGCCTGATCTACTTGGTCATTGTTGCAGTGTTCCTCATCAGCCCGACTCTTGGGCACATGGGCATCTACATGTCAGACTTTCACAGTTTCTCTACCTGAGTGGCAATGTCTTGCCATTCCCCAGCAGCCCAGATTGGTTTTCCTCTGCGCAGCCAATTGGCCTTTTTCCACCTTTCCAGCCACACTCACAGAGCATTGGCTACCATCCACGAGTCAGTGAAGAGGTAGAGCTTTGGTCCTTTCTCTCTTTCAGCAATGTCCAAGGCCAACTGGACAGCTTTGAGCTCTGCAAACTGACTCGATCCACCTTCTCCTTTGGTAGCTTCTGCAGCTTGTCGTGTGGGGCTCCATACAGCTGCTTTCCAAGATCCCAGGGTGATTTGGGTTTCCAATACAGACGTGCTGTGTGATCAGGGCAATCCACTTACTCCATGTGGGACTGGTGGCATGATGGGTAGAGGGAACCTTCCCCTTGAACATCCACCCCAGCACTGGTAGTCAGGGTGCCAGGAGAAGTTGTGCCTCTGTGCCAGTCACCTCTGAGGCGGCCTGAACTCCCTCATAGGCAGCCAAGATTTCTCTGTTGGGGTGTAGTTCGCTTCGGACCCTCTGTAACTTTGACTCCAGAATCCCAGTGGTTGGCCCCAAGTCTCACCAAAGGCTCCAGGAGAGACCATTGTTCCCGGCTGCAGAGTACAGCACATTCTTTACGTCTGGCCCTGTCCTGACTGGGCCAAGGGCTACTGCATGAGCAATCTCTTGTTTGATCTGGACAAAGGCCTGTTGCTGTTCAGGGCCCCAGTGGAAATTGTTCTTCTTGTGGGCCACCAGGTAAAGAGGGCTCACAATCTGGCTGTACTCAGGAATGTGCATTCTCCAGAAGCCTATGGCACCGAGAAAAGCCTGTATTTCTTTCTTGCTGGTGGACAGAGACATCGCTGTGATTTTATTGATGACTTCAGTGGGAATCTGACGCCGTCCATCTTGCCACTTCACTCCCAGGAACTGGATCTCTCAGGCAGGCCCCTTGACTTTACTCTTTTTGATTGCAAAGCCGGCTTGCAGGAGAATCTGGATGATCTTTTCCCCTTTCTCAAACACTTCTGCTGCTGTGTTCCCCCACACAATGATGTCATCTATGTACTGCAAATGTTCTGGAGCTTCACCCTTTTCCAGTGTGGCCTGGATCAGCCCATGGCAGATGGTGGGGCTGTGCTTCCACCCCTGGGGAAGTCGGTTCCAAGTGTACTGCACGCCCCTCCAGGTGAAGGCAAACTGAGGCCTGCACTCTGCTGCCAGGGGAATGGAGAAGAACGCATTGGCAATGTCAGTAGTGGCATACCACTTCGCTGCCTTGGACTCCAGCTCGTACTGGAGCTCCAACATGTCTGGCACAGCAGCGCTCAAAGGTGGAGTCACTTCATTCAAGGCACGATAGCCCACTGTCAGTCTCTGTTCCCCATCAGACTTGCACACAGGCCAGATGGGACTGTTGAAGGGTGAGTGGGCTTTGCTGACCACCCCTTGGCTCTCCAGCTAGTGGATCATCTTGTGGATGGGGATCACAGCATCTCAATTTGTCCGGTACTGCCAGCGATGCACTGTTGAAGTGGSAATTGGGACTCGTTGTTCCTCTACCTTCAGGAGTCCTACTGCAGAYGGATTTTCTGACAGTCCAGGCAAAGTGTTCAATTGCCTGATGCCCTCTGTCTCCACGGCAGCTATTCCAAAGGCCCACTTGAGTCCTTTTGGGTCTTTGAAATAACCACTCCGGAGAAAATCTATGCCCAAAATACACGGGGCTTCTGAACCAGTCACAATGGGATGTTTCTTCCAGTCTTTCCTGGTCAAGCTCACCTCAGCTTCTAGCAAAGTCAACTCCTGCGATCCCTTTGTCACTTCAGCAATAGAAACAGGTTCTGCCCCGACATGTCCCGATGGCATTAAAGTACACTGAGCACCAGTGTCAACCAAAGCTTCATATTTCTGTGGCTCTGATGTGCCAGGCCATGGGATCCACGTAGTCCAAAAGACCCGGTTTTCCCCAGCCTCTACCTGGCTAGAGGCAGGGCCCCTCTAACACTGGTCTGGCAAATACATATGGGAGGTACCTTCCAGTGGGTCAGACTCTTGTCCACGGGAAACTGGCACTGCACACTCTCACTGACTTCCCCTTTTCTTTCTCCTTCAGCTCTTGTACTCAGGCTGCTAGGACCCGGGTAGGTTTCCTGTCCCACCGTCTCATGTCTTCTCCATGGTCAAGAAGTAAGTACCACAATTCAGTCCGTGGGGAGTATCCACTCTCTTTGGCTGGGGGGCGCCTGGCTCTGACGTCGGGGGCTCTGCTTCGCACTGATGCCACATAAGGACTGCTCTCCCTCCTCTCCATCCTCATCTCCTCCTTTCTCTCCTCTTTGAGACTTCTTGCTATAGCAGAAACCTGAGCCTTTATCGTGCCATGAACCATGCTCTCATAATTCCTGAGTTTGTTGGCTACAGAACCCACAGTCTCTCGGTTGTCCTCAACGTTTATTGTTGCCAGGAAACTGGAGTATTCGGGTGGCCTGAGGTGTGCCAGGCTCCACAACATTTGCGGTGTGCATCTAACCTTTCAGGGTTGTTACCGTGTTGCCCATCCCTTCCAAAGAGTGTCTCTAATGGCACCCCAGAAGGGACAAGAAGGTCTCCTGAGAATCCTCTGGACCCAGTAAAATCCAGCTACCCTCTCCCTGCTGCCAGCAACTCTCAGGGATCAGTAGCGACGGCCCAAGGGGTATTGGGGTCAAAGAATCCATCACAGAGACACGTGAGTAAACACTGCACAAAAGCAGGGTTTGGGTTTGGTGTTAAGAGATCTTTTATGGTTTGTTTGGTAGTTTGGCTCCTAAAAAGAAGGGGATGCCCTGTGGTGGATCAGAGCAAGGTTTTAGCACTGCAGTGACAGGTGTTGGCACAGGGCCAGGGGTGGGGCAGGGGGTTAAATCCTGCCCTCTGATTCCCCAGGTCTGTGAATTCTAATCTCCTCTCCTTATTTTTTTTTCTCTCTCTCCCTGCTTGTGAGTGTGTGTTTTGCTTTACTTGTAGAAATGGGGTGTCCTTTCTCACGTACTACTTCAGTCCCGGGGGATTCAGTTAGGTTTAATCCTGGAAAATTGGCAAACTTTGACAGGGAACGACCCATTAATTTCCAAGCTAGAACTTGTAAGATTATGTAGAATTGTCTGGCCAACTTATACATTAGAAAACAACAGCACATGGCCTAGGTTTGGGACCTTTGATGAAGAACTGATATCAAATTTGATGTCTTACATATGTCAAGGCTGATATCTCGCAGAGTTTGAGTATGCTAGACTATTTATGCTTTTAACACGTAATGAAGAGCTACATGAACTTAACAAGGTACACCACCTGCTCCTTTTGAGAGGAAAGAAAGGGAAAAAAAGATGAAAAGAAAGGGCCTGTTTTTAGTCTGCCGCGTGTGGGGAGCGGGGAGGGGGCGGAGCTGGATCAGATAGCTCCTGCTCTAAGAACAGGGCCCCCCCAGCCGCTGCCGCCACTCCCCCCCTTCCCCTGCTGCCACTGCCCCCCCCGCCCCACCTCCCGGCGCAGCCGGGGAGGGACAAGGAGGCGTGTCCCTGCCTTCGTGGCTGCCACCTGACACAGCTGGGAAAGGGAGGGACAGGGCCTCAGCTAAGCCCCTGCCCATAAAGGAGGAGGAGCAGGAAGGGGAGGAATTTTTGCGGACTTTGCCTTTCAGACGCTTATGGCCTTTTTTCTCGCCTCCCTTTCCTTCTTCCCCGATCTCCCCTCTTCCCGGGTTTGGGAGGTGGGGGGGGCAGTTCATTTGGCCGAGGATGGCGCTGGTGGAAACGCGCTGGACAGCTTCCCTTTGGCCTCCCCCTTCCTGATTCCCCTCCTCCCAAGCTGGGGGGGGCGAGGGGAAGGGACGGTTGCCCTGTGCAGCCAGGGGCACCGCCCTCGGAAGAGGAGCCAGAAGGCAGAGCCTTCACTTTGTGGGCAGTCGAGGGGCAGGGGCATGCGTCCCATAGAATCTCCCTGGCGGGACGGCCTGCGGCCGACGGTACTGCCTATAGAGGAGGAGCTGAAGGGCAAGGTCTCTCACCGAGAGGCTGGGCCGAGGGAATGGGCGGAACCACTGCCGGTGGGACGGGTGGTACAGCTGGACGCTGCCCAAGCAGCGTTCCCCAGGCGCCCGCCCGCCCACCTTCACTTTGGGGGCGGGATCGGAGCCGACGGGGGCGTGGACGGCACCACTCCCGGTGGAGCCGAGGCAGCCTGCCTTCACTCAACCCCCCTTCCCCCAGCAGCCGCCCATCCCCACTCAGGGGGCGGGATCGGAGCCGATGGGGGCGTGGACGGCACAGCTCCCGGTGCAGCCGGCGGGGCAGCCTGCCTTCGTTCAGCCCATGTTCCCCTAGCGGCTGCCTGCGTCCGCTCAAGCGGCAGGATCGGAGCAGACAGGAGGGTGGGCGGCACCACCCCCGGTGGAGCCGAGGCAGCCTGCCTTCGTTCAAACCCTGTTTCCCGAGCAGCCGCCCATTCCCACTCAGGGGGCGGGACTGGGGGGCAGAGGGATGCCTCCAGTGGAACCGCCCCGGAAGGAAGGGTTACACCTAACGGCACCGCCCATAAAGGTGGAGCTGAAAGACGGGGTCTCCCACCGAGAGGGCGGAGAGGGGACCTCCAACCAAGGGGGCGGCACCTCTGTCGCTCTCGGTGCTAGCACCGTGCACTTGAGTTTCCATGGAAACACCGTTGTTCTGGAGAAAGGCTCAGGGGATAGCTCGCTACACAGCAAAGCCAGTGGAACTGAGACTGAGTGGCTCTCCCAGCACAGGAAACCCTCTCCAACGGAGACAAAGGATAGTAATAATTCAGATAGTTCTTCCTCCTCTTCGGAGGAGGATGACAGGGTGGCTGCTTTGACCAGACAGAGGGGAAGGAGAATAGCACGAAAGCCCGTGAGAGAAAGAAGCCCTATAGCTACACGTAGTAAATCTAAAAAAAGAGGAAGAACCAGTACTGCAAGCCCCACTCCGGCAAGCCATGGGTAACCAGGGGCCTGTATATATAAAAGTCCCATTTTCTCTCACAGAGCTAGAACAGTGGAAGGCCACTGTTGGAAAATATAAAGAAAATGCAGATAAAGTGGCTTACTTAGTAGAAAGGGCAATTGACACACAGAACCCAGACTAGAATGATTTGAAACCTATGATGAACACACTGCTTGATCACACTGAGAGATGGTTAATAAAGCTATTATAACTTCTGTAGAGGCACAAATTGCAAGCGGATTGATACAGGGCACAGTTGCTGAGGTTTTTCCATTTACTAATCCAGGGTGGGACCCAAACATGCCAGAACAAATGGCAAGGCTAAGACGATACCAAAATCTCATAGCGTATGGATTAAAACATGGTGTCCCTAAGGCTCTAAATTGGTCAAAGCTTTACGAAATAAAGCAAAATCAAGATGAATCTCCCATTGATTTTTTAGATAGGCTGAGAGAAGCTGCAAATATACAAACCTAGATCCTGATTCAACTGAAGGGAAAGCACATCTAACTCTCCTGTTTATAGGTCAAGCTACAAATGATATAAGAAGAAAGCTGCAAAACTTAGATGGGTTGCAGGACATGAGTAAATTGTTAGAGGTAGCCTGGAGGGTGTATCGGGACAGAGACTCAAATGACAAAGTTAGACACCGCCCTAGTAAGAAAGCCGTTCAAGAGAAGTCATCAGAGAGCTTCTTCCCCTCTGGACAAAGATCACTGTGCCTTTTGCAAGAAAAAGGGACACTGGAAAAATGACTGTCCGATGCTGAAGAAGAAATCTCCAGTTCCCCAACTGACCGTGGAACAGGACTCAGACTGACGGGGACCGAAGGCCTGTCCCCCAGCAGAGCCTTTGCTTGTAGCTAAGCTGGGGAAAGAAGAAATTGAATTCGTGGTAGATACCGGAGCCGTGTATTCTGTGTTAAATACTTTAGAAGGGAAACTGAGTCGGGATACTGTAAATGTCATTGGGGCTACAGGGGTAAGTGAAACACAGCCATTCTTCAAACCTTTAAAATTCAAACTAGGGAAGCACTGGGTGACTCATCAGTTCCTCTATATGCCAAATTCACCCATGCCATTGTTGGGGAGGGATTTACTGGAGAAATTGGAAGCAGAAATTAAATTTAAAAAGGGAAAGGGTGTACAAGTTATAATTCCTGAATCTAAATTTGTCCAAGTTGCTGCACTTTTCGTACAGGAGAGATCTGGAGAAATACCTATTGAAATTGAAAATGCTGTCAAGCCAGTGGTGTGGGCCAGTGGTGTTCCAGGAAGATCCAAGCGAGCAGAACCAGTGAAAATTGTACTCAAACCAGAAGCCACACCGGTAAGGCAAAAACAATACCCTTTGAAATTAGAAAGTCATAGGGAATTAGCACCTATAATTGAAAAATTCCTCCAACATGGGTTATTAGTCGAATGTGAATCTAAATACAATACACCCATTCTTCCAGTGAAAAAAGCTGATGGTAAGTTATCAATTAGTGCAAGATTTGAGATCAATTAACAAAATAACTGAGGATATACACCCAGTTGTAGCAAACCCCGACACATTTTTGACTAAACTGAAAGACGAACTGGGGTGGTTCATGGTCTTAGACCTGAAGAATGCCGCCTTCTGCATTCCCATAGACAAGACCAGCCAAGAAATTTTTGCTTTTGAGTGGGAAAACCCTGAGACAGGGAGGAAAACACAGCTTACTTGGACAGTCCTACCCCAAGGGTTTAAGAATAGCCCAACAATATTTGGAAACCAGCTAGCAAAGGAACTGCAAGATTGGAGAAGACAAGAGCCAGGAGGGGTTGTTCTTCATTATGTTGATGATATCTTGATTGCCTCTAGAACACAACATAGCTGTATCCAACTTACTATAAGCTTGCTAAACTTTTTGGGACTAAGTGGGTACCGTGTGTCAAAAGAAAAGATACAGGTCGCCAAAGAAGCAGTGGTTTACCTGGGGCTTGAGATCTTCTGTGGACATCGACAACTCAGCAAAGAATGGAAGGAAGCCATCTATTGCCTCCCAGAGCCCCATACTGTGAGAGAGATGCAAGCTTTCCTGGGCATGGTCGGTTGGTGTCACTTATGGATACCAAATTATGGACTCCATGTAAAACCGCTGTATGGAGCCCTAAAAACAGCTGAGAAGGGAATTATCATGTGGACAGAGACTACAAGGGCTTCATTTAAGCACCTGAAACGTTCTCTGATGTCAGCCCCAGCACTGGGACTGCCAGACTTAACCAAACCTTTTGAACTCTTCACACATGAGCGACTGAATATCGCTCTGGGGGTACTGGCGCAGTGCCTTGGAGACCAGCGAAGGGCTGTGGCCTACTTCTCGAAACAGCTAGACAATGTCACCCAAAGGTGGCCTGGGTGCTTGAAAGCTGTGGCAGCAACTGTTATCCTAATCCAAGAGGCCTGGAAATTCACCCTGGGTCAGCACATTATAGTGTATGTATCCCATGCTGTAGCAGCTGTTCTGCAACAAAAAGGGAGCCATTGGTTGTCTCCTAGCAGGATGCTGAAATACCAGCCTGTGTTGTTGGAACAGGATGATGTTACCCTAAAAACAACTTTTGTTGTTAACCCTGCCATGTTTCTGTCTTCCACCTTAACGGACAATGTGCCTAAGCATGATTGTTTACAAACAATTGAAGAAGTCTATTCCAGCAGACCAGACCTAAAGGACGTGCTCCTAGAAAGTCCAGACTGGGAGCTGTTTACAGATGGGAGCAGCTTCATGAGAAATGGTAAGAGAATGATAGGTTATGCAGTGACAACCCAGGACAAGGTGATCGAGGCAAAGGCCCTGCCAGCCGATGTATCATCGCAGAAAGCTGAACTGATTGCACTGACGGCCCTAGACTTGAGCGAGGGAAAAAGAGTAAATATACGGACGGAGTCCAAATATGTTTTTAGTGTTGTCCACGCCCATGGAGCCATCTGGAAAGAGAGAGGACTGTTGAATGCTCAAGGTAATGAAATCAAACGTGCTGAACAGATCCTTGCCCTCTTGGAGAGCATCAGAAAACCTACAGAAGTAGCTATCATGCATTGTAGGGGTCACCAAAACGGGAAAACCACTCCAGAATTGGGAAATCATTTTGCTGATAAAGCAGCAAGAGGAATTGCAGAAAAAGGCATTCTCGCAGTAATACCACAAAAAGAGATTGACCTGTCAGGGTTCACTCCAAAGTATGATCAGGCAGATCACAAATTAATAATGTTCCTTAAAGCTGAAATCAGAGAGCGGGTGGGCTATTACACCAATGGGACAGGTTGTGCTTCCTCTCCTGATCCTTCGGGAAATAGCTCAGCGAGAACATGAGGGCAGCCATTGGGGAACAGAAAACCTTTTGAAACATCTAAAGAAGGTAGTAATAGGAAAGGGAATAGCAGATATTGTACAATCAGTGGTTAGCAAATGTGAAATCTGCTGTAAAAACAATCCTGATACGAGAAAAAGGGTTATGTTAGGAGTAACAAAAGCAGGGGATCTTCCTGGAGACTACTGGCAAATAGATTTTGCTGAGTTACCACGCAAAGAGGGATACAGGTACATACTCGTACTAATCGACACACTAGTATTAGTTGACATATTCAGTGGCTGGCCTGAAGCTTACCCCTGTCGCACTAACACAGCCAAGGAGGTGGTGAAAGCTTTGCTCAATCATATAATTCCAAGGTTCGGGGTTCCTTTGGGAGTGTCATCAGATAGGGGACCACATTTCGTTGCAACAGTGGTTAAAGAAGTTAGTGGGATTTTCGGAATTGCTTGGGATCTGCATACACCTTACAGGCCCCAAGCAAGTGGTAAAGTTGAACGTATGAATGGGACCCTTAAAACACAGATTAGCAAAATTTGTCAGGAGACATCCATGACATGGGTTCAGGCCTTGCCTATAGCTTTACTGAGAATCCGCATACAACCGAGGTGGAGGGATAGCATCAGTCCCTATGAAATATTGTATGGCAGGCCTTATCAAATTCCACACAGTCCTGGAGAAATTCATATGAGGGGGAAACTTGATTTACAGAGATATCTAATGGCTTTAAGTTCCACATTGCAGAAGCTCCAGAATTACATCGTGTTATCCAGACCCATAGGTCTGGACACACCTGCACATCCCTTCAAACCTGGAGACTGGGTCTATGTCAGATGGTGGGACAGTGATCCTTTACAGCCCAAGTGGAAAGGACCATTCCAAGTCCTGCTGACTACCCTCACTGCAGTCAAAGTCGCTGGCAAAGGACCCTGGATTCACTACTCCAGAGTTAAGAAGGCTTCTGCTGCTGAAACCACCGAGAAAGCAGAGACTGACACAAATGAGAATGATGTAGTTTAAACTGCTCTTTTCCTGTGTTATCTACTCAGTCGGTAACCTTGCCCCGGGGTTGGCCCCACGATTTACACGGGTTTTAGTCCAAAATGTATCCAAAGCTCTTAATAAAACAACTGACCTTTAGATGGGAATAGTAACTGGCCACCGATTGGCTTAGGTGGACCAGAGTGGGAGGGTTAGCAAGGATTTGGCTGGAACTTGGAAGTAAACTCAAATTTCACATGAAGTAGGTCTCAGAAATAACACCTTGAATTTTGATTATATCTTCCATGTTGCTATGGTGCAGCCCAGGTTTGGTGAAAGTGACTCTGAATGGATTGATTTCCCCTCACAAGATTCTGTCCCTGAAGGCGGATCAAAGGAGGAATCTGCAGCATAGCAACATACACCCCTTACATGTTACTCACATTATGTCTTCTCCTCTGTCATAGAGCCTCAGGCCCTGTGACAGGCTAGCGTGGTTTGAAATTCCCTCCAGCTATATTGTTATTAGTTAAACTTTGTTCCTCCCCTGAGATGTCTCTATTGGTTTTCTATCATGTATCATCACTTTCTAATTGCTTAGCTCTGTTATACCTACTCCTTAAAATGGCAGAGAGAGCGCGAGAGGTTCTCTCTGCTTAGCTTCCCTTCAAGATATTGTTACTCTGCCCCTACAGGGCAGAGAAATAAAACTTGGACTGCAGCTACAGAGATTCCATCTCTTTCCTCTTTGCTCTCGCTACTGCCTTGTAAACAGCTGAGAACTGCTTGCTGTGAACGGTTTTCAGGCCAGAAATCGATCAGTCGCTGTTTCGTGTGGGCTTTGAACCCCGAAGCCGCAGGCCAAGCCCGAGCCAGGCACGGCAGCACGGCACTTCCACATCCTCAATTCATGGTTACCAAAATGGCCCTGGATTAAAGAACTATTCATAGTACTTATAATCATAATTCGTTTGCATGATACCCGACTGTGTAAAATGTTACTGTAGTTAGATATTTACCGTTAGATATAATATATATATGTATTGCTGTTAGATATATATAATATTAGTAGATATTTAGAATAGAGACTCGACAAGGTAGAGACCTTCTCTGGTCTCTAAAAGGGGGGAATGATGCCTTAGGATTTTAGCTTTTATATTTTTCATATACTTGCAACCCTGCAATTCTTAGTGTGTAACTCTAAAGCCCATATAAAAGTGTTAGCTACTGCCTTTTAGACAAAACAATCCATCTTCAAGCCTGGACTTCAAGGACACCTTACTGCTTCAGGCCCAAGATATGTAAACAGCCGTTGGTGAAGGGGGAGCAAACTTGGGGTGAATTACTTCATTACCTGGGGCTGTAATTGGAAGAGCTAGCCCCAATATGCTAATGGACCAAACTTATAAAAGTATGGACAACTCGTGACCAGTCGTCCATCTTGGGTGGTCTATCTTGGGGAGCGGACCTCAGGGGGTCCACCTGGGGTGTAGGCCCCCCCCGAGTGAGCTTTGACTGCCCTGGATGTACCTGAAGGCCTTCAAATAAACACCACTGCTTTTTACCCTTTTGATCTTTGTCAAATCTCTCTCTTTTAGGTAGTCCCGATAAGGCATCACTAACACCGCCAGTTCTCTCATGCATTGGATCCCATCCTCAGTAGTCTTCCAGGGCATTCTGTGATGGTGCTCCTGCAGTCTTTCTCTGTGGACAAACCTCTCCCTTACACTTGTTGAGTCGCTCCCAGAGAGGAAGGGGCCCTGGCTCCCTCACGAACACCTGCTCAATGCCTGCATCCTTGGTCAGGGACTCCAAATACCTAGCTTCACCACTGTCTAGTTGGATACCTGGGCCCATAAGGTCCCAAACTCGAGTCAACCAAGTTGAAAATGCCTCGGGCCCCCATTTCACAATGTCATTCCGCAGATTGCGGAGACTGTCATGCGACAGGGACTCTGTGATGATCTCAGGCTCTGGCTCCTCCATGGGTTGTGAGGGCCCTGGTACCTCATCATCACTAACCGGGCATACTGGTTTGGTTTTATACTTTCTTCTCTGCACAGGGGCAACTGCCACTGGCTGTGGCTGCCCTTGTGGTGCAGCTGGAACTCGGGCTGATGCCTAAAATAGGAGTACCTGAAACAGAGACTGAGCAAAGTTAGTGGATAAAGGTAGGAATTTATTGAAGGCCTTCGATAGGTACACCTTTGGACAGTACAGAGCCTGGCCGAGGCTAGGCTGGACCCAAGATGGACCCCGATCACAAGTTTTCCCTACAGATATAAGTTTGGTACATTTGCATATCATAAGTTAATTGTCCAATTACAGTTCCAGGTAATGAAGTAATATTCCCTCATTCATCCCCCTCCCAATTCACTTTTGTTTATACTTAGGCCTAGGATGGTGACCTTGGTTCCTAGGCCTAGAAAGGATTGTTTTGCCTAACCAGGATGTGGAGAGAGCTTGCTTAGCACATAATATGGAGTTCAGAATTACACACTAGTACAGTCCAGGATTAGAAAAATCCAAAAGCTAATACTTAAGGCATCAGGGCAGTTGTAATATCTCTTGGTTCCACTGCTGTGTCACTGGGCTTGTCCCCCTTGGGGCAAGGGGAGGGATTCCAAACAGTTGGGGACAAACGTTCTTTTAACACCCGGACTATCTCCTCCACTATCTCCATCAAATCTGAGTGATTTGCCTCTGGTGAAAGCTGTTGGGCAGTGATGGGCTGTTGGGCAGTGCCCCCAGCCCCTGAGACATGCCCCTGGGCAGAATCCCTGGCATCTGGGGTAGATGTCAGGGTGGTTACCCAAGGCAATCTCACCTTATCTCTAAATGCTAAATAGAATAGGTCTATCAGCAACACCAGCCATTGTATGATATCATTAGCATTTAGAGAAACACTGACCCCTTCAAAAATTGTTGTGATAGGCCCAAAAAGGTCAGTGAGGAATTGGGAGAAAACTTTCTCCTCTGTTGCTTCTTCCGAATGGGTGCCGTTATTAAAGAACCCCCAAAGATATGAGGCTAGTGCGTGAGTTCTTTAGCCATGCGCCCGCATCCCAGAGGAGCTTTACAATCTTTGAATCCTTCACCTTATTGACCGATTCCACAAACAGGGTAAAAACCATGGTACTTTTAGTTATGGGACCCATGTTTAGAAGAGGAAATGCAAATGGGAGAGACGTAGCCATGAACATTTGCCAACAGAACCGAAATAAGCTGCGCTACATGGTGATGTGTAGCTTGATTTTTATATCTAACACACAAATTAGGTTATCTAGAAACTGTTATTCCTTTTTTCTCAATGCCCTTGAGCCCCACATTGGGTGCCAAGAACTGTCCTGGTTTGAAAGACAGGTGTCTGTCAAGGAAGGTGGGAAACCTTCCTGCGATAGAGGATGACCCCCCTCCCTCCTCCGACTTACTATACCTTTGAAATTAAGGGGCTCTCAGGCAAAGATGTGGGAAAAAGAATAACAGTTCTTTACTAGGGTTATATATCTATATAGATATATAACAAGACAGATAAACAGCAACAATAAGAGAACAGACAAACCCCGTAACAGTCCTTTGTCTGTTGTTGGGTGGTTCTCCGTTGGGGCAGAGAGGCTGTGGTGACTCCCCCGCAGCTGCAGGGGGCACTGTGACCCGGGCGCGGCGACCTCACCAAGTGGCAATGGCGMCTCCTGTGAGCGGGAGAGGGAGAGGGGAAATTGCTCCCGGTGCGAACCCACGTGGCAGCAGCCCGGCTCAGCACCAACCTCGGCAGCGGGCAGCAAGTAGTGCAGGCAGGCAGGGTTGACTGGGGAGCAATGGACCTAGGTATCACCCACCGCGGGGCCAGCAGAAGGCAGGAAGAGCAGAGACGAGCAGACCCCAGGGCCAAGCCACATGGAGCAGAAACCCAGGCTGGTGGCAGAGACAGCAGACTTGGGCAGCTCCGGGCAGCGACCGGTTACAGCGTAACTCTGTACCCTGTGCCACGACGGGACCCTCGCAGAGATGTCACAGTGTATCCGTGCTCTGGAGTGAGCAGGAGGAGATGTTTCAGTGTGACGGTGTTCCCGGAGCAAAACTGGCACTCTCTGCAGACACGACCGTCCTCCCTGAACGCCGAGGGGAGAAGAGAAGCGAGCCCGGTCTCCACCCACCTCTGGCCAAAGTCTCGGGAAGTCTCCCTTCATCTCTCACGATGACAAGCTCCAGCCTCTGGGGAAACAACCCCCTTGCCAATAGTTCCAGCTCTTTGTTTCTTTAATTGGGGAAGTTGTCCTGGCCTCTGGGCTGGGCAAGCAATCCCTTTTGTCCTTAAGTATCGTCCATTCTGGGTGATCAGCATGGTATGCGGTTGGGCAGACAACTTTCTTTGTTCTTAAGTATCGCCCATCAGTTCCTAGCCAGCCCCTCCCCACCTACACAGTCTCCCTGCTACATGGGGGAAAGAAAATAATTTTTCATTTTTCGAACCCATAACACTGGACAACAAGGAGTGGCTGGTGGGACATGTGAAGCTCAAGGGCAGCCTTGGCTGCAGTGAACATGACGTGGTAGAATTTGAGATCCTTAGGGCAGCAAGGAGGGTGCACAGCAAACTCACTACCCTGGACTTCAGGAGAGCAGAGTTTGTCTTTTAAGATTCTGCTTGGTTGAGTTGTGAGACACTGAAATAGTTAATGGCTTAAACATTGTTTAAATCATTGGAGGACTTTTGCCCACTGTAGCAAACTGTGCAAAGAAGTATCTGTTCATCTGCGTCCACCAAAGCCCACCCCTCCCCAAATATGCCTCCTAACTGGAATTTGGACTGTGACAAGAACTTGGGATAAGATAAAGGGGATACTATTGTCCAGTCATCCCAGGTCTAGGGAGAAGAATGTATCCACAAGTGATACTGGAAGATAGATGAATGTTAATGCCCCAAACATTCAGGGGCAAGCTGCTGATGAGCAAAGTAACTGCCCAGGTGCAGAGGGCGAGCACACCCCTCACCTCAAGCTACAGCTGGGTGTTGAACAAGATAAGGAAAGAGGCAAACTCTGTGAGGTGGGGTAGTGTTTCTTTGTCCTTACTCAAGTGACTCAGCTGTGATATCTCCCCTGCTGGGGAAGAACCAGGACTTTCACATGTAGCCTGAAGGTGTTCACCTCTGCTGATGGGCCATAATGAACTCCACTGCACTTGTGTGCAGCTTCCACCTGCTACCTTAAAGATACAGTCCACCAAAGATGATGTAGATGGTATAGAATACACAGTTTGGTCACACCCATATAGTGCTAAACTCCACCTCCTAGCTCTATAACTAGGACAGGTGGGTTCAGCCTCTTCTCCCAAGCAACTAGCCACAGGAGGAAATGGCCTCATGCTGGGCAAGGGGAGATTCAGATCAGACATCAGGAAGAATTTCTTCACTGAAAGGGTTGTCAAGCACTGGAATGGGCTGCCCATGGAAGTGATGAAGTCACCATCATTGGAAGTGTTCAAGAAATGACTGGACGTGGCACTTAGTGCTATGGTTTAGTTGGCATGGTGATGTTTGGTGAAAGGTTGGGCTTGATGATCTTGGAGATCTTTTCCAACCTAATTGATTCTATGATTCTAAGTCCATGGGACCTCATGAGATGCATCTTTGGGTCCTGAGGGAACTGGCAGAGGAAGTGGCTAAACCACTATCTGTCATGTTTGAGAAGTCATTGCAGCCTGGTGAAGTTCCCACTGACTGGAAAAGGGGAAATGTAACCCCTATTTTTAAAAAGGGAAATGAGGAATACCCAGGGAACTACAGGCCAGTTAATCTAACATTGGTGAGCAGATCCTCCTGGAAACTATGCTAAGGCACATGGAAAATTAGGAGGTGATTTGTGACAGCCAATGACTTCATTGAGGGCAAATCATGCCTGACAATTTTGTTAGCCTTCTATGATGGGGTTACAGAGTTGGTGGATGAGGGAAGAGCAACTGATGTCATCTACCTGGACTTGTGCAAAGCATTTGACACTGCCCCACATAACATCCCTGTCTCTAAACTGGAGAGAGGGATTTGACAGATGGACCACTCAGTGGACAAGGAGTTGGCGGGATGGTCATTCTCAGAGAGCTGCAGTCAACAGTTCAATGTCCAAGTGGAGACCAGTGACAAGTGATGTTCCCCAGAGTTTGATATTGGGACTGGTGCTGTTGAACAACTTTGTTGGTGACATGGACAGTGGGATTGAGTGCAACCTCAGCAAATTTGCTGATGACACCGAGCTGTGTGGTATGGTCAACACACTGGAGGGAAGAGATGCCATCCAGAGGGACCTTGACAGGCTTAAGCGGTAGACCCATGTGAACCTCATGAAGTTCAACAAGACCAAGGGTAAAGTCCTGCACGTGGTTCAGGGGAATCACAAGCACTGTTAAGGAAATTTCCCAGTCTGACCATTCACAAGACTCTCTGGCAGTCACACTCCTAATGCCAGAGAATTTCACTGCTGGGACTGAAGCCCCTTCATAGCAGGTGGCTCCAGTGAGCTGACGGGTGCCCCGCTTGACTCCGAGCACACCCCACTCACACACAGCCAGACCAGGTTTCCTTACAGGCCCAATCCCAGATTTTCCGTAGCAGAGTCTCAGATGTCTCGTTCCATAAAGCAATTTATTCACAGTGCAGTAACACGGAAACAGCCTGAGCTAGTGCCTCCGAGGAGGGACCCCCAACAAAGGAACCCCCTGGGCTTTTATCCCCTCACAGTCTAAGTATGCACAAGTCTCAGTCTTTCTCCTGAGTCTTCGGCTCCTGCTGTCTCTCTGTGTCCATTCACCTGGCTGGGGTCACCCGTCTTCGTGTCATTTGTTATGCAAAGGGTTGGCAGTTCATGGCCTCTTGTCTCTGTGTTCCCACCCTAAACTCAATCTATAGCTCAATCTGCATCGCACTGCAGCTTGCAAACCAAGCTACCTGAACCACACGTATTCCTTAGCAGTCCTTCCTTTGTTTTAATTGAGCATTCCTGCTAATATACTAAAGGAAAAGAAAAAAACCCCAAAACATTAATCCACTGCCATTACATACATTATTACAAGTGATGAACATAACATCAAGGCTAACAAGATTATCGTGAGTAGAAAGGATTATCAACATACAACCATGAAAATTCTCAAGTCAGTTATTGACCAACTGGTTGATCATTCACTACTCATTTGATATAAGAATGGTGTAACCAGTTATATTTGCCCAAAGCTTTAACAGCAAAATAAAACACAGGAAGACAGTGTATTGTCCCTGCCATTTAGGTTCTAATTTGGATTTTTGTGAGAATATCTTGACTAACACTTCATCCCCAGGTTGTGTATCATGTACTTGTATTTCAGGTGGGCTGGGCTGATACCATTGTGCCATTGTGCATACTTTCTTGGCCCTTTGAACCCTTTTTGCATATTTATGACATACTGGGTCAGGTGTTCATCTCCTTCCAACAGGCTGGTCTTAGCTGGGATATAAGTCCCTGGTGTAGCTAAGTGTCTCTCAAAGATAATCTCTGCTGGTGTTAGTCCTACGGGTTGTCTTGCAGTATTCCAGACATCCCAAAGAGCCAAATGTAAGGCTTCAGGCCATTTCAGATTACTGCATGTGCATATTTTACTATCTTTTCTTTTAATGTCCTTTTCATCCTTTCTACTTGTCCTGAAGATTGTGGGTGATAGAGTGCATGTAATTTTCTCTCTGTCTCCGAAGTCTTATAGGGCTGTTCAATTATATTCACTGTAAAATGAGCACCTCTGTCTGATTTGGATAGAGTTTAACTCCTTTCCCTTTTCCTAGATGTCAAACTTACTAGTTCTGCTCCTTGTGTGCTCATCCTTGCTGGGAGTGGTTGTGCTTCTATTACCTGTTCCTGGCTCACCATAGCCACACCCAGACCATCACTATCCTTGCAGATAGTAGGATGGGCCATCTGCAAATCAGTTAAATAGATCCATGATTTATTTGGGATATGTATAATTTGCTCACCCTGGTGATGTTCTCCATTATCAGGTAGAGGCATTAGGCTCGCTGGATTCAAGGTGTGACATCTTTTTAAGATTACATTATCTGCTATTAAGAAGATCAGTTCATATCTACTTGCCCATTGTGGCATCAAAGCTGGGGTCACACACTGTCTCACCAGTATTTCCAGCTCATGTGGGACATGGACTGTTACAGGATGTCCCAGGATAAGGGGGCAGCTCTTTTCTAATATTGTTGCTCCTGCTTCCACTGACTTAATACAGGCTGGTGCTCCTGCTGCAACTGGATCTAGTTGAACTGAGTAATATGTACCTGGTCTCTGATGGGGTCCTAATTTCTATGTTACCACTCCACTGGTGTCTCAGTTTTGAGACAAATTTAAGAGAGGACTCTTTGGAAGGAGTCCTCTTCTCTAAAAGGGTTCTAACAATCCCTTTCCACCAATAGGAAATGAATACTGATAGATGAAAGTGAAAAAAAACCCAGTTTATTAACAAACAGAATGCCCATCCACAAGGCAAGGGGGAAAAAAGTAACTGTTAAATACTAAACCATCAGAACTCACTTCCTCACACACACACAGAGGAACAAAGACCAAAAAAAATATCTGGAGAATGGGGCCAGCGCTGGAGGAATACCCCTCCCGACACGTGGTCTGAGATGGTGCTGGCTCTCACGCTGAGGGAAGCAGAACCTCCACAGAGGAATTCCAGCAGCAGGGGAAAACCCCAGTGGCTATCTGGTGTTGACCTCTTCTCCATGGCAGTCACAGCAGGCGAAAAAGCTGGGCTGGAGCCTTTTGGTGTGGTTTCTCTCCCCAGCTTGGCTCCCTGAGGCTTGGGGCTGGAAAGGAATGGCCCCACTTCCTGCCGGTCCTGCTCCCACCGGTCCCAGAGAAGCAGCCCATTCAGTTCACTTCAAGGTAGCCAAAAGATTGCTAGTCCAGTTTCTCCAAGCCAGGGAAGGGAAAAAGTTTTTTGCCTGGGCCAAAAACCAAGTCAGCCAAGCAAAGAAACCACATTGCACAGAGCTGTGGAAAGCCTGGGCAGCCAGGCTTCAAACCCGCCCACACAGCAAAGGGAAAAAAACCTCCCCCCCCCCGGCTCCACACTCCTCCGGTCTCTGGATTTAAAGGTACAGGAACCATTTTTGGGTGTAAGCAGAGGATCATGGAATAGAATATCATAATAAATCACTCCAAGACAACTGTGTATTCCTTTACGTTCATGTACATACAGATTGAAGGATCTGGGAGCCCAAGAGCAGGAACAGACATTAAAGCTCCTTTTATAGCTTTAAAAGCTTGTTCTCTCTCTGGGCCCAATGCAATGGGCACTCTCTATTTGTTCTTGGTTGCCTCAGTCACAGACTTAGTTCTCCTAAGCTAGGAATCCATGGCCAAAAAAATCCCACAACTCCCGAGAAAACCTCGTACCTATGTGGGAGCTTAAATACGGCCTCTATTCTTTCTGGATCTATTATCTGTTGCCATTTTCCCAAAATAAAGCCGAAATGTTTAACTTTCTTTTGACCCAGCTGAAGTTTTGATGGAGATGCACAGTGTCCCCTTTTCACTGGGGCAATACATAAATATATAGTGTCTAATATAAAGGCATTCTCATCACTACTTGCTAATAACAAATCATCTACATACTATACAAAACTCGATTCGCATGGTAATTTCATATCCTTTAAATGAACCCCCAATATTCATGGGAAAAAAAAGGTAGGGGATCCAGAAAATCCTTGGGGAAGACATGTCCAAGTCAGTTACTGTCTTTTCCAGGTGAAGGCAAATGAAGGTTGACTTTCTTCATCTAATGGAATGCTTCAAAATCCCTTGGGCTAAGTATCGGTCTGTCTGCTTCTGGATCCTCTTCTTGGCTTCCAGGGGAATAGGGTGGCACTCTTCCCTTTGTTTAATACATAGGGGCTGTGCTGAGACCAATAGTCCCCCATCTGTACTGGTCCCCGCCACACTGGCATACGCTTCTTAAAATATCTCCTGATGTTGGGGGCTGCCTGGTCTACAAAGACACTAACTGCAAGTGTGTCATTAAAGCTTTATGATGGCCATTACCCTGCTGAGCAAGCAGACCAGGTTATAGCTGGCCAATTCTCCTGGCACAATGTTATTGCATGGTCTTTGCAAAATTCTACTGTACCAAACAATTTATCCTAATTTTGCACAACCTCAGCCAAGGGCGTCCCCTTATCTACACTGGGTTTATTTCTCATTGTTTCAAAGACTGTGAGGGACTTGAACCCCCTTTTTATGTACTAAAAAAAGGACTTCAATCCCACTTCTGTGTGTGCAATGCACTCTACCACTCCCTGCATGGTATGGACTCCATACCCCCTGCAAAGTACAAGGGACAAAAGCCTCTCTGCACTCAGGTCTCCAAAACCCATCAGTGTTGTAGGAGAGACTTGAGCCCCCCTACCTTGCACCCTACAGGGGACTCCACACCTCCTCTATGTATGCCTTATGCTGATCAGGCTTTGCACTCATTCTCAACCCATTACCGATAATTTCACAAAATCTGCACAAAACACCACACCAACAGAGAGACCACCATAATAATTTATACAGAATCTGCTCAGGGAATTTTAACACTCACCCTTTGGCTCCTTCCTGCTCCAAAGATCCCAGGTGAACTCTTCTAGTACGGCAGTTGGATGTTTGGAGAAGGGAGGCTCCGAAGGTAGTGGCCTAGGGTCCCACCTGGGTTGCCAAACTGTTAAGGAAACAACAAAGGAATCCCTGTGTTTTTATCCCCACTCAAGTCTTGCTCTTCCTCCTGAATCTTCAACTCCTGCTGTGTCTCTCAGTGTCCATTCACCTGGCTGATGCCACAAGTCTTTGTGCCCTGTTATGCAAAAGGTTGGCAGTTCATGGCCTCTTGTCTCTCTGTACTCCCACCCAGAGCTCAATCTGCATCTCTGCACCGCAGCTTTGTCTCGGGGAGGGGTGGCTCATGGTGATGGGGTTATCCCATAGTCATTTTATGCCCAGAATTGTAACTGTTTCTCCCCCTTACCCCCGTGGCTCGAGGGATATCGCCATAGGTGTAGGCTCAGCCGGGGATCCTGCAGGGGGTGGGGCTGGGGCTGGTTCTTCCTTCCTGTTGGGGACCGAGGCAGGAGTTACATGGTTTGGCACAGTGAATGCATCTGATCTGAGATCCTATTGCCCTGTCGTTTTTTTCCTTTTGGCACTGTGACCAGGGCCTGCCTGCTTGCTTCCCTGCTCCCCTGTTGCTCAGAGCTCAGAGCCAGCGCGTGTGGTGCCGAAACTCAGGACTGGGACCGCCTCCCGCTGGGCTCCTGCCTGCAGCATGCTGCTGTGGCTGCTCCTGTGTGTCAGACTCCAAGACTCCAATCTGCCGCGGTTTCTACACTGCAAGCCTGCTCTTTTCCCTGTTTCCCGGCCATTTGGGGGTCCAGAGCCAACATGTGGGGTGCCGCTCGAACTGGGGCTGACCCTGTACAGGCCACCTCTCTGCATGGTAGCCCGACACTGCGACCAGTTTCTGCCTGTGAGGTTACAAAAGGAGCAGTCTCCCCTCTTCTCCCTCACCCGAGCCACCATTGCCACGTGGAGAGGTTGCCGAGCTCGTGCCAGAGCACCCCCTGCAGTCGCGGGGGAATCATCCCACCTGCCCTGCGTCGCCAGAGCCCGCCAGCACCCTCTGCCGGCTCCAAGGGAGTCACTGCAGCTGTCGCCTTGCCAGGGCCCGCCAGCGCCTCCTGCCGGTTGTGGTCATAACTACATCAAAAGGGAAATTGCTTGACAGGCAAGAAAAGGCTGTTATTGGGTTTCTGTTTTTTTGTTCTTGATGTTGCTGTTTTTGTTTGTCTGTCTTGTTTTACATGTATATATCTCCTAGTAAATAACTCTCATTCCTTTTCCCATATCTTTGCCTGAAAGCCCCATAATTTCAAGTTTATAATAATTTGGAAGGAGGGGGTCATCTTTTCCATTCCAGGAAGGTTCCCGCCTTCCTTGGCCTACACCTGTTTTTTAAACCAGGACAAGGTTGCAAATCTACCTACCTGTACCACATGTATTCCTTAACAGCACAAGTACAGGCTTGGTGGAGAATGAATTGAGAGCAGCCCTGAGGAGAACTGCTTGAGGTGTTGCTTGATGAGAAGCATGACCTGGCAATGTGCACTTGCAGCCCAGAAATCCAACTGTTTGCTGGGCTGCATCAAAATAAGTGTCACCAGCAGATCAAGGGAAGTGATTCTCCCTCTTTACTCCTGTCTCTTAAGGCTCCACCTTGAGTACTGTATTCAGCTCTGGAGTCTTCAGCACAAGAAAGACATGGACCTGCTTGAGCGAGTCCAGAGGAGGGCCATGAATAAGGTCAGAGGGCTGGAGCACCTCTCCTAGGAAGACAGGCTGAGAGAGCTGGGGCTGTTCATCCTGGAGAAGAGAAGGCTCCGGGGAGACCTTGGAGCACATTCCAGTACCTGAAGGGGGCCTGTAAGAGAGCTGCAGAGGGACTTTTTACAAGGGCATATAGAGATAGGACAAGGGGGAATGGCTTCAAACTAAAAGAGAGTAGGTTTAGATTAGATATTAGGAAGAAATTCTTCCCTATCAGGGTGGTAAGGCACTGGAACAGGTTGCCCAGAGAAGTTGTGGATGCCTTATCTCTGGAAGTGTTCAAGGCCAGGTTAGACTGGGCTCTGAGCAAGCTGCTTTAGTGGAAGGTGTCCCTGCCCAAGGCAGGGGGTTGTAACTTAATGACCTTTAAAGGTCCCTTCCAATCCAAACCATTGTACCATCCTATGATTCCATATTTCCCTGTCTTCAGCCCCATGAAACAGCCTCTTTTCCATGAGGTTTTTTAAGTGTATCAATAATTGTGTGGTGACACTATCAGCCAACATAGCAACTACTCAAGTGAATTTCATCAAGCCCTCCTGATTAAATGCATGTAACTTCTCTTAATATTCTTTAGTCTTTTCTTTCTATTTTCTGGTCTGTCATTGAAAAAAAAAACAAACCCAAAAATTAGAGGAGCATTCCAGCAACTTGTTGTTTAATTTCTCTTTTAAGCAATAGACTGCTATTCATATTTCTTTATTTTCTTTGTTTTTTAGACATTTTTAGCTTTCTTGGTTTTGTTCCTATCTGCCTATTGTAGCCTTTTAATGCTTCCTCTTAGTTATGTGCTGGTTTTTTGTCTGCTTTTATTCTGAGTTTGATTATTAAATAATTATATTTCTTTCTTACTCTAATTTTTTTTTCTTATCAGGTAGCATAATTTATTATCTCTCTACACTCACTAGAGAAATTGTTTTTCTTGTACATATTAAGGAATTAGAGCTATTGCAGGAGTTGCAACATGCTTAAGTCACCCTGTGGCATAAATTTGTTTTGGTGAAAGTGTGTGAAATCAAGTTTTGTTGCCATTCATAAAAGCCTCCCATCTCTGTCAGTTCCACATTTTCCTGATGTTTTCATCTATGCAAAACAAATAATTACATAATCAATAGTTACTTTCAGTGAAATGGCCTTTATTTTGACAACATTTTGAATATGATGCAGTTGATCTGTTATCTTTTCAACAACACAAAAAGTTATTGTTCTCTCCATCGCAGGGCTGTAGAAAAGAAGGAAATAGCCTCCTGTGGAAGGCATTAAATAGGAGTAAATATGCCCTAATTTAGCTGTTGATGCTTCGGATACTGTCCTATGTTAAGTAGATCAACAGGACAGGAAGAAGTGCTCTGAAAGTTAGTAGAGAGCTTATCAGCTGCAGGCTATGACAAGGAAGGGTAGTACACTAAACACTCACTCTTGCATTCCTCCATTATGGCTTGGTCCTCCATACTGAAAAGTGAATTTGCTAGTATTTCTGATGGTTAACATTCAAACTAGATTATGTTTAAATCCCTCCAAAATACTGAGAAATAAGTTTGAAAGTGGTCAGGTACTGTGTACATAAAATATCTTCAATTTGTATTTAGTTTCTAAATCCTGCTTTTTCTTCTACTGTTTCTTCTGATTCAACTGCATAAAAGTGTAAAAGGTTATTTTTTTTGCAAGCCCTTTGCTGTGAGAGGGCTATTATATCTGAGAAAATGACTACGGCAAACATTTCACATACAAATGTTTCAAATGTTTAATACAAAATAAAACTGTCAAAACACTGAGAAATTTTGTCTGCCAGTGCTTATGTGTTTCAAAGCATGTTCTGTTGTAGATGAAAGTGCAACTGGTACATGCTGAACATACTTATTTACTAATGATTTCATCATTCTACATTCAAATAAAAGTGCCAGATGACAACCTCACAGTGAAAATACCGGGTTTTAGAAACATAATTGTTGGCAGGAATGGGTTAAAAAGCAGAAGACTGGCGAGGAGGATTGCAAATTGCTGAAGTGGCCTTGCACCTGGGGATAACCCTTGATAAACTCATGTGAACAGCAGGCCAGTGATCCTCTAGCATGAACTCAGTTTAAGGGATGCCTGCATCTTTACTTGTGTACCAGTGCCTGTTTTGTGGATCCCCCGGTTAGTGAGGTCACAGAAATACATTTACTCTTTACATTTTAGCTGTGCGTTTGAGGTTGTCCTTACTGACTGCTTATGCTCACTCACACAAGAATCAAGCAAACATGTTTTGCTGGTTGCTGTGAAATACAAAAAAATCAAAGCCTGAAGCATACAAATGCATTGAGGAAAGGGTAAATTACTGATCAAGAGAAGAGGATAAGGAAAGTGGGCTTAAATGTAGCCACATGCTGAAGTAGCTCCCTGAACAAAGACAGCTCCTTATGCACTGCCTTGAACCATAACCATAGTGTCTTGTTTTTTGCAACAAAGAATTCTGTGGTGTAACGATCAATACACTTGTGCTGGTTTTAACTGGGTGTTACAAATGAATGTTACGAATGTGATAAGAGTTTAAACCAGGCTTTTGTCTCTGCTCAGATTTGTAGCAGTTCTTGCTAAGATGGTCTGCACCTTAGCAAGAGTAAAATCACTTTCGTTACCGATTCTTAATGATGGCCGATCCAGTCTATTAAAAATGAATTATTTATTTAATAGACACAAAAATAACAGACATAAGATTTTAACAAACTACGTACTACACAGGATAGACAAGGGAGATATTAGTAAAACACTGTGCTACCATCAGTAATAGGCTCAAGTATGCAAATTACTAACTACACAGGATAACAAGAAATATCACTAGTGAGTTACAATATAAATATACAGTGCACAATATAGATATTAATACTATGGCTAGCCAAGGAATAGTACAACTTAGAAGCCCATATGACTTACCAAACCTGAATTATTATGGTGTGGTGTGCTGAGGCTCCTTTTCACTCAACTTCTAGAAGAGAAAAATTACCCAAATCGGCGTCCCAGCTTGAGGGGTTTTTCCTCTCACACTTTGGGGTGCGTAAAAGGATTTTTCCAACTTGTGTGAGTTACAGTGAATCTTTTATACCTTGTAAAGTTTAGTGCCTACTAGTCATAAAAATTCCAGCATAATCTCCCTTTACAGCAGCTATTCATTGTCATGTCAGCCTGGCATCTGTGGGTCTGCAAGACCATGGGAAAAGGGGAGATCTTCTGATTTATGCAAATAGCAGATAACCTACACCTGAGGAGGAAGGGGGAAGAAGGGGTTTGGACTGCCTTGCCACACTGGGATAGCATTAAATTTCTTCATAGCAGCTTGTTTTGGATTTATGACTAAAACAATGTTGATAACACAGGGATGTTTTAGTTACTGCCAAGAAGTAAGTTGAAGGTGCACAAAAAGTTGGGAGGGGACTGTCTTGGTTTAAAAGACAAATGTCTGCCAAGAAAGGTGGTAACCTTCCTGGAATAAAAGAAGACCCCTCCCTCTGAATTATTACAGCTTCAAAATTACAGGGCTTTCAGTCAAAAATGTAGAAAAAGGAGTAACAGTTTTTTACTAGAAAAAATATATATAACAGAAGCTTCCAACCCTCTATTTTTCCCCTTTGGTGTAGTTATGACCACAGCCAGCAGGGGGCAGGGGCACACATTGGGAGGCAGAGACTGCAGTGACTCATTCACAGCCAGCAGGGGGTGCTCTGATGTGAGCTTGGAACCTCCCCAGGTGGTAATGGCGGTGTCAGCACAAAAGGGAGAAAGCAGGGTGTTTCCCCTGCACACTCATGTGGGTGGCGCCAGTCTCTCAGTGCTGGCAGATGTCGAAGTCTCAGTCAACGGGGGGTGGCTGGGACCCTCTCTCTCCCGAGCAGCAGGCACAAGCAGACAACAGGCAGAACTCCACAGCAGTGACAAGCTGCCATGCAGAAAAGTCCAGGATGAAACCACAAGACCCCAGTGGCACCACAGGCCAACCCCTGCTCCCAGCATAGAAAGAAGTAAAACACCCCCAGCTAAAACTGCCAAAACCCTTTTCCCCCTCCCCTCTAAGCCATTCAGTTGGAATGCCAGCTCTATTAGCTACACTTTTGTGTGTCTTGATTGCTGGCTATTCATCTAGCAGCTACCCCTTCTCCCTCCTTCTCCCAGCCTCTTCACAATGACAGTGGACAAAATTCACTAAGAAGCCTAAACCCATAACACTATCCACCCCAATTTTTTTCCATACCAACATGCTACATCAAACTTAGAATATTCAACTATATACATACTTGCATTATTCTGATTTTATATATATATGTATATACATCCAGATATTGATACAGTTGCAGTATCATGGACAGTTCACCCAAAACTGAGGTCCTCTTGAGGTATACATCATGCTTCTCCATCTTTCTGCATCACCCACCAGGTGCAACCTGGTCCTTGAGCAAAAACAATGCCACGAATGGGTTTGCTTTTGCTTGAGGCAGGGTTAATCCAAACTGTTTTCCCTAACATACCTCTCAGGTGTACCACAGGGACTTTATCTCCATCTACAGTGTGAAGGGACTCTGACTGGGCAGGGCCGGCTCAATGGACAGAGCCTCTAGCGTTGACTAGTCACGTAGCCTTTGCTAGATGCTGATCCCAGTGCTTGAAGATCCACCCACCCAACGCCTTCAGAGTAGTTTTCAACAGTCCATTACACCGTTCAACCTTCCTGGTGGCTGGTGCATGGTAGGGGATATGGTACACCCACTCAATGCCATGCTCTTTTGCCCAGGTGGTAACTAAGCTATTTTTAAAGTGAGTTCCATTATCTGACTCAATTCACTCTGGGGTGCCATGTTGCCACTGGACTCGTTTTTCCAGGCCCAGGATGGTATTGCAGGCAGTGGCCTGGGGCACCAGGTGCGTCTCCAGCCATCCAGTGGTTGCTTCCACCATGGTAAGAACACCATGGTAAGAACGCTTACCTTGGCAGGTTTGTGGCAGTCTGATGTAATCAACCCATGTCTTGGGGATTGTTATCCCATAATTATGTTGCCACTGTTTCTCCTTCTCCCTTCTTCTCCCTTCCCAGCTCTGCTATTGTGATATGTGTAGGCTTGGCCCAGAATTCTAGTAGGGGCAGAGCTGAAAGTTACTCTCTTCCCTTCCAGTTCAGAATTCAGGCAGCACGGCCCCGTGGGTGGAGGGGTGTGTGTGTATTGAGCTGGGGCTACTGCTAAATTGTGACTTAGCAGTCTCTTAGCTGAGAGTAGGTCAGTCTGTTCCCGGTTAAGAGCAGAAAACAGTTGTGCATGTTGCAGGGAGCGTTTGGCTGCTCTGCTACACTCTAGCTCAGCTCGCCATCTCAGAACCACCCGCTTTGCTTTTCTGCTGCAGCGGCACTGCCGGATCCAGCACGGCCCATCCCCCTGTTCCCGCTGCTGCTCCTGCTCTGAGGTTGCTGTTACAGTCCAGTTCGCCATCTGGAGTGGTGCTGAAACTGGCTGCTCCCTGTGAGTTTTGCGAGGGGAGCCATCTCCCCTCCTCCCTCTTGCCTGAGCCGCCCCTGCCACGCAAAAAAGTTGCCGTGCTCATGCCACAGCACCCCCTGCAGCCACGGGGGAACCATCACACCCGCACTGCCTCACCAGGGCCTGCCAGTGCCCCCTGCCAGTTGTGGTCACAACTACACCAAAAGGGAAATATCGCTTTGGTCCCCCCTTTTGCTGTATTCAGCTGGGGCCGGAGCGATCTGCAGGGTTTCTTTGYAGTCCACAAAAACTGACAGCTTTTTACCACAGGCAGTTTCACAGAGGCAGCAGCGAAGGTAAAAGGAACGAAAGAAGCCGGACTCTCTGTAACCATATTCTGAGTTTATTTCTTCTCTGCCCAGGAGGACAGGGTGCATATCTTGAAAGGGAGGTTAGCAGAGAGACGGCTTTCCTGCTCTGTCTCTGCTGCTTTAAGGGGTACGGATAACAGTGTGCAACCAATGAGCTTAGAGATACATGAGAGGAAACCAATGATACATCTTCAGAGGAAGAACAAATTCAAACTGACTAATGACAATACAGTTAGAGAGAATTTCAAACCAAGCTGACCTGTTACAAAGCTTAAGACTCTGTGACGGAGGAGAAACCTAAAGTGACAGCATCTAAGAAATATTGCTCTGTGGCAAACTGCCTTTTTGATAACAAAAGGGGGCACCACAACATCTCCCCCATTTCTTCTTAGTAAATTAAAAATTAAATTCTTGACAACATCTTTCAAGGTACAGATGATAAAACAAATGACCAGCAAAACACTTGAGGTAACATGGTTTTGCAATGTCACTTTTCTGGTTATTTTCTCATCATCGAGGAGGTTGCTGAAGGCAGTTGATGCTAAATTGGTTTGTTTTGCCACTCAACACTTTAGGATATTTAATTTTCTTTGAATTTTTGTTGTGGTCACTCAGGGTAGAAAGACTGACATAGATGCCCGATGGAGGTGTGACCAGTGGAAAATATTTGTGTAACATTTTGAGTCTAAATCTTCAAGGCTTCTCTTTTTGCTAGCCAATTGGACTGTGTTGCTAAAATTTGGGTCAAGTTGGGTGCAAACAAAATCACTGCCTAAGGCTGCATGGCCCTCCTCGAAGGTGAGACGGGATGCCTGCCTATGATTTACACATGTGAAAAACYCAGGCTTTTAGGGAGTTGCTTAGGAGTGAACATAAATTATATACCATAGGGAGTAGAAATGGATTTTACAATGTTAAAGGTAGGTTTGTTGTTCTCTGGTTAATTTGTTCTGGGAATAAAAGGCATTAACATAGGAAGGTGTCTGGATTCTAGTTGCTGAAGCAGATCTTCATAGATCTAGCTGTCAGTGTCTAAACGTTTGTCCGTGGCTGTGGGACCATCCAACACCTGCTGTCAGGGATGCTGAGCAGGTATGGATGGATTGAATGTAAACCCTGTTTAAAATAACACAGCTGAAATTGAGTACAGACAAGGGGAAAAAACAACATTAACAGTTCGTGTAGTTTCTGTTTCTTCTGCTGCTTCTAAGTTACCACTTTGACTTTCTTCTCGGACAGTCTGACGACTCATTTTTGCAGGTGCATGTTGTGTGTGTCAGGTCGCCTGCAGCTGTTGTTCAGTCCAGTACAAAGTCCGTGTCAAAGGACAAGAAGAGTTGTTATTTCTGTCTGTCTGCAGAGCCRAGGTGTCGAGGTGTTGCTCTTGTTCTGCAGAAAAAAGCTTTGGTCTGGGATTAATGACAAGCTTTGCATTTCTTCTGGGATAGCCTGTGCCTGGTCCCGGTATTTTTGCTTTATGTAGTTTCCTTTTAATGCTCCTGCTTTGATAGGCTTGTTTAGGGAGGCTCTTAAAATTTTTTCTTTAAGATAGGGCTTTCCCTTGCCTACTCTTAGGACATAGGAGCAGGAAAAGGAGCTACTTCTGCATTCGTTTGGGGGGTGAGGCTCCCCCGTTGTTTTTATATTTTTTTTTTCTTTTTCTTTTTTTTGTTTTGTTTTTAACATAGGAACGGTAGGTGAGGGAATAGGAAGTGGAGGTGGAAAGAAAGGCATTGTGGGAGGTGTCCCGCGGCTTGGATAGAAGGGGGTTGGGGGGGGAATTTTTGGGGAAAAGTCCACAGCACGCGTGTGAGCTTTGCCGTGTTTAGGGTGTTTTTGAGAAGAAGACAGAGGTAAGAGTCTGGTGGCTCTCTTTGATGCATGTACAGCATACATCTGTCTCTGTTCTCAAAATAAGAAGGGTGTTAGGGAAGGGGATGGCTCTCTCTCAGAGCCACAGACCTTGGACCTCATGAAAGTGTGTCTGTGACTCGATTCCTACCCGACCAAGGGGAAAAACGTAAAAACAAAAGAAAAAACGGGTCTTGGTAGCCAGAGTAAACCTCTTACATATAATATAAAGAAAAAGAGACTTACTGTACCCTTTTAAACCAGCCGGAGGGCAAAGAAGTGTTGGCTCCAAGGCAAAATTAAAAGCCCCAGGATCAGTCCCTCGCTTTCTTGAACCGCTTTCCTTTTCGGGTCCTGYGAAGAGGTGTTTATTTCTTCGGTTCGTTTCAGGCTTCCTTCACCGCACAAAAGCGGTGAGATGCGCGCTGGCTGCCGGCAGTGACTTCACGGAAGTTTGCTTCCTGTGAACTGCTACACGTCGGGAGCTTCTTGCTTCTTGTGGAACTGTCCCACCTTGGGAACCACTTGCTTTTTGTGGACTGCCTGACGTTGGGCGCCACTTATCGCTTTGGTCCCCCCTTTTGCTGTATTCAGCTGGGGCCGGAGCGATCTGCAGGGTTTCTTTGCAGTCCACAAAAACTGACAGCTTTTTACCACAGGCAGTTTCACAGAGGCAGCAGCGAAGGTAAAAGGAACGAAAGAAGCCGGACTCTCTGTAACCATATTCTGAGTTTATTTCTTCTCTGCCCAGGAGGACAGAGTGCATATCTTGAAAGGGAGGTTAGCAGAGAGACGGCTTTCCTGCTCTGTCTCTGCTGCTTTAAGGGGTACGGATAACAGTGTGCAACCAATGAGCTTAGAGATACATGAGAGGAAACCAATGATACATCTTCAGAGGAAGAACAAATTCAAACTGACTAATGACAATACAGTTAGAGAGAATTTCAAACCAAGCTGACCTGTTACAAAGCTTAAGACTCTGTGACGGAGGAGAAACCTAAAGTGACAGCATCTAAGAAATATTGCTCTGTGGCAAACTGCCTTTTTGATAACAAAACGGGGCACCGCAACAGGGAAATTTCTCAACAGGCGAGAAAAAGGCTGTTATTAGGTTTTCTATTTTTTTCTTGTTGGTGCTCTTTCTCTGTCTGTTATACATATATATATCTTAGTAAAGAACTGTTATTCCTTTTCCCATATCTTTGCCTGAAATCCCCATAATTTCAAGGTTATAATAATTTGGACAGAGGGAGTCATCTTTTCCAGGAAGGCTCGCACCTTCCTCCACAGACATGTCTTTTAAACCAGGACAGTTCTTGGTGCCCAATGTGGGGCCTGAGGGCGTTGAGAGAAAAGGGTGAAAAAGAATAACAGTTCTTGGTAACCCATTTGTGTACTGGATATAAGAGCCTTGTTAGGCAACACCATGTGGCCCAGCTTACTCCAGTTCAGGTGGCAGACGATTGTGAGTACATTTAATGTAATGCTTGCAAACCTCTTTTGGTATGTGTATATGTGGTTATCTAACTCTCATGGCCTAAGCTTCTATCTTTGGGAATTCATTAATAATGGTACCTCTTTAGGAGAAGGAATGCAGGGGCGTCTTGTCTCCCAACCCTTTGCCCACTTCTTTAGGTCTACCATAGCAGCTGTTGAAGGGTTCAAATTTTCTCTAAATGCTAATGATATCATACAATAGCTGGTGTTGCTGATATGTCTATTCAATGCGGTCCATTCAGTACTTAGAGACAGAATGAGGTTGCCTTAGGTAACTCCCCTGGGATCTACCCTGGAGACCAAGGATGCTGCCCAGGAGCATGCCACAAGGGCCAAGGACACTACCCAATAGCCTGTCACTGCCCAACAGTCCACCTTCAAAATGAATCACTCAGAATGAATGGGGGTATCAGAGGAGATAGGACGGGTCCCGAAGGAATGCTCTCCCCCAGTTGTTTGGAGGTTTCCCCCTGACAAAACGCAGATCCCCAGTAAGATTGCTGAGTGCTTGAGAGAACATCATTCTATAAATTCCAGAGACGGTCAACTCACTGCAATGTGTTGGACCTTAGCTAACATTTATCGCACCAGTCTTAACACCACAGCAGCAGCACCAGTCAGAGGGAACAGTCGATGGCACAGCGGTGGAACCAAAAGATGTTACAACTGTCCAGGTTCCAGCTAAACCAAAAGGGCAGCCAGAACCAGCAGCAGCTGCCCCTGTGCAGAGGAGAAAGTATAAAAGAAAATCCGCAAGCCCAGTTAATGGCAATGAAGTACCAGGGCCCTCATAACCAGCAGAAGAACCAGAGCCCGAAATCATCACTCAGTCCCTGTCACGACAGTCTCCGCAATCTGTGAAAAGACATTGTGAGACAGGGGCGTGAAGCTTTTTCGACTTGGTTGACTCGAGTTTGGGACCTTATGGGTCCAGGCATGCAATTGGATAGTGGCGAAGCAAAGTGTTAAGGATCCTTGACCCAAGATGCATGTATTAATCAGGTGTTTGTCGGGGAGCCAGGGCCCCTTCCTCTCTGGGAGAGACTCATAATAAGTTGTCACGGTCTGGACAAACTTAGGAGGAAGACTCGAAGAGCTTCCTCTGCAAAAGATAGGGTTCAAAACTCCCTTCCCCTCCCCTTAAGAATTTCTCGGAGGAAAGTGAAAAAAAACCTGTTTATTTACCAAAACCCAGCTGCTGGGGGGGGGATGCATGCAGGCACCAGGGGAAGGGAAAAGAAAAAAAAATAAAAATGAATAATGTTAGATAAACCTCTCGTGAGGAGGATAACCTGAATGAATCAAAGTCCTGAATCCTTGGCAGGTGTGGTCTTCTGCTCTGTCTCTAGCTAGCTGCTTGAGTACGGAGTAGGCCCTGTCCAGGCCCGGGGGGTGTAGGCCCCGGAGAGATGGTATGTAGAACAGAGCCCAGTTGTCTGTTGTACAGTTCCAAAGGAAGAAGAAAAAGAAAATATAGTCTCAGGAAAAGAAACTGTCTTCTTCCCTTGCCTCAAGCAGAGGAGGGAAAAAACCAAAAGCAAGTTTTAACTCCGTCCAAATATCCCTCAGCTGAGTAAAAACCAGGCGAAAGCTCACAAGAAAAAAAGGTAAAGGTAAGAAAGTGTCCCTTCGCCTCCAACTATAGAAAGCGACTGCCGAGATGTTCTCTCCTCAGAACCATAACATAGCGAGCTGATAAAGGTGAAAGAATGTAAATATCCTTCGAAGAAAACCAAAACAGCTCCTGGCTTCTCGAGCCAGCTTAAAGACACAGAGTTAATACTTTTCATTAAGCAGGCGATTGGGATATATAGCATCATAAAGTCACTCCAGGACATAAGTGTAAGGGAGAAGTCTGTTCACAGAGACAGACTGCAGGAGCACCATCATAGAATGCCCTGGAAGACCACTAAAGAAAGAATCCAATGCATAAGAGAAATGGCGGTATTGGAAGTACTTTTTGGAAGGGACGGACAACATGATAACGTCCCCAACAAGGTCAGGTGCACACAGCAAATGTTGTAGAACCTAGCACATCTAAGGCCACCTGAATACTCCAGCTTCATGGCAACAATGAATGTCAAGAACAACCAAGACAATGGGTTCTGTAGCTAGCAAACTCAGGAATTATGAAAGCATGGTCCATAGCTCGATGCAGACTCATGTCTCTGCTGTAGTTAAGAGTCTCAAAGAGGAGATAAGAAAGGAGATAAGGAAGGAAAGGACGGAGAGCAGCCCCCATGTAGCATCAGTGCGAAGCAAAACCCCCGATATAAGAGCCCAATGCCCCTAAGCCAGAAAGAGCAGATACGCCCCACAAACTGACCTGTGGTACTTTCTACTCGACCATGGAAAAAACATAAGACGGTGAGACAGAAAACCTATCTGTGTCCTAGCAGCCCAAATACAAGACTTGAAGGGGAAAGAAAAAAGGAAGTCAGTAAGAGCAAGTACAGCATCAGTTTCCCGTGGACAAGAATCTGACCCACCGGAAGGTAGCTCCTGTATGTATTCACAAGACCAGTGTTAGAGGGGCCCTGCCTCTAGCCAGGTAGAGGCTGGGGAGAACCAGCTCTTTTGGACTGTGTGGATCCAATGGCCTGGCACATCAGAACCACAGAAATACGAAACTTTGGTTGACAGTGGTGCACATTGTACTCTAATACCATTAGGACATGTGAGGGCAGAACTCGTTTCTATTACTGGGGTAAGAGGGAGATGGCAACAGCTTACCCTGCTGGAAGCTGAAGTGAGCTTAACTAGGAAGAAGTGGAGAAAACACCCTATTGTAACTGGTCCAGAGGTCCCGTGTATTCTAAGCATAGATTTCCTGGGGAGTGGTTATTTCAAAGACCGAAAAGGACTCAGATGGGCTTTTGGAATAGCTGCTGTGGACACAGAGAGCATTAGGCAATTGAACACCTTGCCTGGACTGTCAGAAAATCCTTCTGCAGTAGAACTCCTGAAGGTGGAAGAACAGTGAATACCAATCGCCACCTTGACAATGCATTGCCGGAAGTATCGAACAAATCGAGATGCCATGATCCCAATCCACAAGATGATCCACGACCTGGAGAGCCAAAGGCTGGTCAGCAAAGCCCACTCACCCTTCAACAGTCCTATCTGGCCTGTGCGCAAGTCTGATGGGGAATGGAGACTGACAGTGGACTATTGTGGCTTGAACCAAGTTACCCCACTGCTGAGTGCTGCTGTGCCTGACATGCTGGAGCTTCAGTATGAACTGGAGTCCAAGGCAGCAAAGTGGTATGCCAGTATTGACATTTCAAATGCATTCTTCTCCATCCCTTTAGAAGCAGAGTGTAGGGCCCAGTTTGCCTTCACCTAGAAGGGCATGCAGTACACGTGGAACTGATTGCCCTTAGAGTGGAAGCACAGTCCCACCATTTTCCATGGACTGATCCAGACTGCACTAGAGAAGGGTGAAGCTCCAGAGCATTTGCAGTACATAGATGACATCATTGTGTGGGGGAATACGCCAACAAAATATTTGAGAAAAGAAAAAAAAATCATCTAAATTCTTCTGGAAGCTGGCTATGCAATCAAGAAGAATAAAGCAAGAGACCTGTCCGAGAGATCCAGTTCCTGGGAGTGAAGTGACAAGATGGACATCATCAGATACCTACCAAAGTCATCAACAAGATCACAGCAATGTCTCCACCAACCAGAAAGAAGGAAACAAGCTTTCCTAGGTGCTATAGGTTTCTGGAGAATGCACATCCCAGAGTATAAATTGTAAGCCCTCTTTACCTAGTAACCCGCAAGAAGAACAATTTCCACTGGGGCCCTTAACAGCAACAGACTTTTGCCCAGATCAAGCAGGAGATTGCTCATGCAGCAGCCCTTGGCCGAGTCAGGACAGGACCAGAGGTGAAGAACCTGCTTTACTCTGCAGCCAGAAACAATGGTCCTTCCTGGAGCCTCTGACAGAAGGTACCTGGTGAGATTCGAGGCTGTCCACTGGGATTCTGGAGCCAAAATTACAGAGTCCAAAGCCAACTACACCCCAAATGAGAAGGAGAATCCTGGCAGCCTATAAAGGAGTTCAGGCTGCCTCAGAGGTAATTGGCACAGAGGCACAGCTCCTGGCACCCTGACTACCCGTGCTGGGGTGGCTGTTTAAAGGAAAAATTCCCTCTACCCATTGCCACCGATGCCACATGGAATAAGTGGATTGCCCTGATTACACAGCGTGCCAATATTAAAAACCTGAATCACCATAAAATCTTAAAGACAATTACAAACTGGCCCGAAAGTGAAAATTTTGGTCTGACAGATGAAGAGGAGCAGGAACAGGTGACGAGTGCTAGGGAAGCTCCACCATACAATTAACTGCCAAAAGAAAAAACATGCTACATTCTTTTCACTGATGGTTCCTGTCGCTTTGTGGGGGTGAACTGAAAATAGAAAGGAGCCGTATGAAGCCCCACATGACAAGTCGCTAAAGCTACCAAAGGAGAGAGTAGATCGAGCCAGTTTGCAGAGCTCAAAGACATCCAGTTGGCCTTGGGCATTGCTGAATGAGAGAAGTGGCCAAAGCTCTACCTTTACACTGATTCATGGATGGTAGCCAATGCTCTGTAGGGATGGCTGGAAAGGTGGAAAAAGGCCAGTTGGCTGCATAGAGGAAAACCAATCTGGGCTGCTGAAGAATGGCAAGACATTGCCACTCAGGTAGAGAATCAAACTGTGAAAGTCCATCATGTGGATGCCCATGTACCCAAGAGTTGGGCGAATGAAGAGCACCACAAAAATGAACAGGTGGACCAAGCTGCAAAAATTTGAGATATCACAAATAAATTTTGATTAGCAACACAAAGGAGAGGTATTTCTAACTCAGGTCATCAAGGCAGAGATGCCACCTATAAGTTGGCATGAGACCGAGGGGTGGATTTGACCATGGAGAGTATCTCCCAGGTTATCCAGGATTGTGAGATGCGCTGCAATCAAGCAGGCCAAGTGGGTGAAGCCCATGTAGTATGGTGGAAAGTAGTCCAAATATAAGTATGGGAGGCCTGGCAGATTAATTACATCACGCTTGTTACAAATGGGAGAGTTTAAACCGGGCTTCTGCCTTTGCTCAGATTTCTGGCAGTAGGCAGCAGCTATTTTGAGATGGCCCACACCTCAAAACCCGCTCTTGCTTGCAAGTTCTTTAATCATGACCGATCAGGTCTATTACAACATGAATTATTTATTGAATAGACACAAAAACAACAGACATAAGATTTTAAACACACTTCTTACTACACAGGATAAACAAAAGAAACACTACTAGTAGGTTCATATATAAGACAGTGCATGATAATAAAGGTACCTATATTTCAGCTAGCGAAGAAATAGTATAGATTAGGAAACCAATGTAACTTAGGAAAAAATGTAACTTACTGACGAATGATGGTGGGGTACACAAGTCTCCTTTCACTCAACTTCTAGAAGAGTAACTCGAGGCTGACATCTCAACTTCGAGGAGAACTCTACACACTCAGAGTGTGTAAGAGATTTCTGATTTCATGAAAATTATAGTGGTCTTTTATAGATGGTAAAAGGGCTGTGCTTGTTAGTCACGAATTTTTGCTTATCCTTTCACATCCTTTCCCAAGAGGGTGTTTATTGCTAGTTAAGGATGTTTTTGAGCTGACACAACTCACCATAAGGCAAGCTATTCCAGCTTCACTTAGTAGAAGTAGATAAGCTTTTTGCTGTCTCCGGGGTGAAAGGTCCTGTCACAATGCTGCCACAAACCTGCCAACGTAAGCAATGCTCACAATAGTAAAAGCAACCACAGAGTTGCTGGTGACCTACCCTGTGCCTCACACTACTGCCTGGAACACCATCCTGGGCCGTGAAAAGCAAGTCCTGTGGAGGCATGGTACCCCCCAAGAGAATTGAGTTAAACAATGGGACTCATTTCAAAAATAGCCTTATAAACACCTGGGCTAGGGAACATGGTATTAAGTGGGTGTACCATATTCCCTACCATGCACTAGCTGCTGGAAAATTTGAACGGTGCAATAAACTATTAAAAACAACATTGAAGGCAATGAGGGGTGAGACCTTCAAGCAGTAAGACCTGCATTTAGCAAAGGCTGCATGGTTAGTTAACACCAGAAATTCCACTAACCAAGCTGGCCCTGCCCAATCCGAACCCCTGCGTACAACAGACAGAAATAATGTTCTGGTGGGGCATATAAGAGCTATGTTAGGAAAGACTATTTGGATTAATTCTGCCTTGAGCAAAGACAAACCCATTCGTGAGGTTGTCTTTGCTCAGGGACCGAGTTGCACTTGGTGGGTAATGCAGAGGGATGGGGAAACACGTGTACCTCAGGGGAATTTGATTTTAGCTGAGAACAGCCTATAATGTTAGAACTCCTGTATACCACTAGTTACTGAATGTCACTGTTATTACTTTAACTACCATGAACAATAAAAGCAGACTACTCCAGTCATATCAGTCATGGACCCAATGAACTCTATCCATATCCTGGGGATAGTCAGTGATCAAGTTGTATTTGTATATAGTTATATGTATGGATATGTCTGTTTGCAGTTGAAATGTATTAATCTGGGCATTAACCAAATTATATCGGATAAGGGGTGGAATGTCTTGGGGATTGTATTCCCATAATTATGTTGCCACTGTTTCTCCTTCTTCCCCCCTTCCTGGCTCAGGGGTATTGCGATACGTGTAGGCTTGGCTGGGAATTCCAGTAGGAGTGGAGCTGAGTTACTCTGGTCTCTTCTGGTTCAGAATCAAGGCAGCACGGCCGTGTGGGCAGAGGTGTGTGTGTATCGAGCCGGAGCTACTGCTACATTGCAACTTAGCAGTCTCTTAGCTGGGAGTAGGTCAGTGTGCCCAGTTAAGAGCAGAAAATGGTCATGCGTGTTGCAGGGAGCGTTCGGCTGCTCTGTTACACTGTAGCTCAGCTCGCTGTCGTGGGTTTTCTCGCTCCATTTTTCTGCTGCCACAGCACCACTGGATCTGTCACAGCCCATCCCACTGTTCCCGCCATTGCTCCTGCTCTGAGGTTGCTGTTGCAGTCTAGCTCGCCATCTGGAGTAGTGCTGAAACCGACTGCTCCCTGCGAGTTTTGCGAGGGGAGCCATCTCCCCTCCTCCCTCTTGCCTGAGCCGCCCCACCATGTGAAAAAGTCACAACGCTTGCGCCACAATGCCCCCTGCAGCCGTGGGGGAACAATCACACTTGCCCTGCCTCACAGGGGCCTGCCAGTGCCTCCTGCTGGCTGCAAGAGCCACTGCAGTCGTTGCCTCACGGGGCTCGCCAGTGCCCCCTGCTGGTTGTGGTCACAACTACACCAAAAGGGAAATTGCTCAACAGGTAAGAGAAGGGCTGTTATTAGGTTTTCTGTGTTTTCTTATCATTGCTGTTTGTCTGTCTCATTTTATATATATCTCCTAGTAAAGAACTGCTATTCCTTTTCCCATATCTTTGCCTGAAAGCCCCGTAATTTCAAGGTTATAATAATTTGGGTGGAGGGAGTAATTTTTCCATTCCAGGAAGGTTCCCGCCCTCATTCGCAAACACCGGTATTTTAAACCAGGCCTCTCCATACCTGTACTTATTCCACTACCCACCATAGCACAGGGGCTTCACTCTTTCAGCCTGCTTAATTGCAGCACGTTTCACAATTGTGAATAACCTGGTAGATAGTACCCATGGTTAAATCTGCTCCTTGGTCTCGTGCCCACTTATAGGTGGCATCTCTGCCCTGATGACCTCAGGAATCGTGGTCCCATTGAGCTAGGAACAACTCTCTTTTGTGGTGCCAGTCTAGATCTACCTATGATGCTTTCACTTGGGGAGCTTGGTCTGCCTGTTCGTTGTTACAATGTTCCTCATTGACTTGACTCCTGGGCACATGTACATCTACATGGCAGACTCTCACAATCAGTGTCTCTACCCAGGCAGTGATGTCTTGCCACATTTCAGAAGCCCAGATGGGTTTCTCTTTACATTGCCAATTTGCCTTCTTCCATCTGTCTAGCAATCCCCACAGAGCATTGGCTACCATCCAGGAGTCAGTGTAGAGGTAGAGCTTTGGCCACTTCTCTCGTTCAGCAATGTCCAGGACCAACTGGACGTCTTTGAGCTCTGCAAACTGGCTTGATCAACCTTCTCCTTCGGTAGCTTCTGTGACTTGTTGTGTGGGGCTTCATACAACTGCTTTGCATTTTCAGTTCATCCCTACAATGTGACAGGAACCATCAGTGAAAAGAATGTAGCATGTTTTTTCTTTTGGCAGTTAATTGTATGGTGCAGCTTCCCTAGAACGCATCACCTGTTCTTGCTCCTCTTCATCCGTCAGAACAAAGTTCTCACCCTCAGGCCAATTCGTAATTATCTCAAAGATCCCAGGGTGATTTGGGTTTCCAATATGGGCACACTGTGTAATCAAGGCAATCCAATTACTCCATGTAGCGTAAGTGGCGTGATGGGAAGAGGGAACTTTTCCTTTGAACATCCACCCCAGCACCAGTAGTCAGGATGCCAGGAGAAGTAGTGTTTCTGTGCCAATCATCTCTGAGGCAGCTTGAACTCCTTTATAGTCTGCCAGGATTCTCCTTCTCTGTTAGGGTATAGTTTGCTTCAGACTCTCTGTAACCTTGGCTCCAGAATCCAAGTGTTCAGCCACGAGTCTCACCAGGTACATTCTGCCACAGGCTCCAGGAAGGACCATTGTTTCTGGCTGCAGAGTAAAGCAGGTTCTTCACCTCTGGCCCTGTCCTGACTCGGCCAAGGGCTGCTGCATGAGCAATCTCCTGCTTGATCAAGGCAAAGGCCTGTTGCTGTTCAGGACCTCAGTGGAAATTGTTCTTCTTGCGGGTTACTAGGTAAAGAGGGCTTACAATTTATACTCTGGGATGTGCATTCTCCAGAAACCTATAGCACCTAGGAAAGCTTGTGTTTCCTTCTTTCTGGTTGGTGGAGACATTGCTGTGATCTTGTTGATGACTTTGGTAGGTATCTGATGATGTCCATCTTGCCACTTCACTCCCAGGAACTGGATCTCGGGCAGGTTCCTTGACCTTACTCTTGTTTACGACAAAGAGAGCTTCCAGGAGAATTTAGATGATCTTTTCTCCTTTCTCAAAGACTTCTGCTGCTGTGTTCCCCAATAAGATGATGTCATCTATGTATTGCAGATGTTCCGGAGCCTCACCCTTCTCTAGTGCAGTCTGGATCAGTCCATGACAGATGGTGGGACTGTGTTTCCACCACTGGGGCAATCAGTTCCCTGTGTCCCGCACGCCCCTGCGGGTGAAAGCAAACTGGGCCCTACACTCTGCTTCTAAAGGGATGGAGAAGAACGCATTTGAAATGTCAATACTGGCATACCACTTTGCTGCCTTGGACTCCAGTTCATGCTGAAGCTCCAGCATGTCAGGCACAGCAGCGCTCAGTGGTGGGGTAACTTGGTTCAAGCCACAATAGTCCACTTTCAGTCTCCATTCTCCACCAGACTTACACACAGGCCAAATGGGATTGTTGAAGGGTGACTGGGTCTTGCTGACCACTCCTTGGCTCTCCAGCTCACGGATGATCTTGTGGACTGAGATCACAGCATCTTGATTTGTTCGGTACTGCTGGCGAGGCACCGTCGAGGTGGCGATGGGTACTTGCTGTTCTTTTGGTTTCAAGAGTCCTAGAGAAGCAGGATTTTCTGACAGTCCAGGCAAAGTGTTCAGTTGCTTAATTCCTTCTGTCTCCACAGCAGCAATTCCAAAAGCCCATTGATGTCTCTGGGTCTTTTAAGTATCCATTCCTGAGGTAGTCAATGCCCAGGATACATGGGGCATCTGGGACAGTTACGATGGGGTTTCAGGGAGTTTGAGGGGGGTTAGGGAAGAATCAGGGGTTTCTACGGTGGCAAGAGGGTAGGGTGGGGGTAAAGGGGGGTAAACTAGTCCTGTGCCCGAAATCTGAGAAGCTTGTGGTGTCACGTGGGATCCGCCATTTTGAAAAGGTCGGACGTCCACGTGACGTCCGCCATTTTGAGAGGGTCTGAGGGCCGGGTGGCAGCTGCCGGCATTATTAAAAACAGTTTGGGGAAACACATTGGGGTTTGGGGGTGTAGGGGTAAGATTTGGGGGGGAATCCGAGCTGGGGTGATCAAGTCCAGCCTGGAAGGGTTGCAAGAGGGGTCGGAGAGAGTCAGGGAGCTGGTGGCAACTCTGTCCTATATTGGTTGTTATTTTCTCCAGCTCCTCCTGCGGCTCAGAGTGAGGGGAATGCAGGGGGATGGGACACACACAGGGGAAGTTAGAGACAAACCCGGATTTTCTCCCGATACATTTCCTGAACTCTTAACAGATCTATATATAATGATTAACATTTGAAAATATTCTGGTACTAAGATATCTCCACTCTGTCTTAAAAGTGTTAGCTTTTTTCCCACTTCATCCCAGAATTCGAGAGATTGCACAGACTTTGAAGAAATATCCGGGAAAWATATAAATAACCAACGAACAAAGGACCGAATATTTTTGTTAGGAAAGGGTAATTTTCCAGCAATAAGATGAGTTCTTATGCTGGAGTAAACTTTCTTTTGGTTATGGGTAATTTTCCCACCCATATCCAGACCTCACCCCACACCGAGAAAAAAAAATTAAAAAAAAAAAAAACGTGCAAAAAGGACACAACACGGATATATACTCACACGACTCGGAGAGCTCCGCGGGCGAAATAAAAAATTCTCGGTAGGGTTTTCTGGTTTTTGCCAAGTCTCCGATCCGTGGAGGTGTTTGGCTCCCAGTAAAACAGARTATTTAAAACATAATCCGTTTTCACCGGACAGTAGCAAATTCAAAGCATGACTCCTGGTTTCTCATTGATTCCAGGGACATTTTCGGGGGTTTCTCAGCAAGAACCCATGTTCAAGCGCCACTTAATGGCTTTAGGCGCTGTTTCTCCTGAGGCGAATTCCCTTCGTAGTTTTTTCCCAAAACCTCCTTTGAGAAGGAGCTGTTCTGGGGGTGCAGATACACCAAACCAACGAGGGATATCGCCCATGCAGTTATTAGCACTGAGAAATACTCACACCCGGCGTAGCCAGCCACAAAACCAGAAATAAAGAGGCAGAAAGGCTCTTAACGCACTACGTTCCACAGTCCAGGGGGTTTATTCCAATCCAGATGCGAAGGGAGTAGGAGGCGAAGAGAACTCAACAATTCCAATACTTGGTTTTTAAACTCGCGCGCTCGGGGGACCCGTAACCAATCACCACAGCTTAGGGGAGGGAAGAAGGCGGGGAGAAACTACCACAACCAATTACTAAGGAGGGAGGGTGGAGAGAACCATGGCCCAGAGGGTTGAGGGTCAGGGGGCTGAGAGAAGGCGGGGTAATACAACTTCAACCCATAGGGGTAACCGAGGGGAAGAGTAAAGGGACAGGGATACATGGGATTCCGAGTAAGGGAAAACACTAGAACTGAATCTTACAAGGGAACAAGGTTGCTCGATCACTCCTGTGGCTGGCTTAAACACTGCAGCACTCTGTTGCAGGTTTAGCTACCTCTACAATGGGGTGTTTCTACCAGTCCTTCCCGGTCAAGCTCAAGTCAGCTTCTAACACTGTCAGTTCTTGAGAACCCTTTGTCATCCCAGAAATGGAGACAGTTTCTGCCCCCACATGTCCTGATGGCATTAGAGTGCATTGCGTGCCAGTGTCAACCAAAGCCTTGTGTTCTTGTGGATCTGCCGTGCCAGGCCATCGGATCCACACAGTCTAGTAGACACAGTCGTCCCCTGGTGCCTCTTCCTGGTTAGAGGCAGGACCCCTCTAACACCGGTCTTGTGAATATGTACAAGAGGTACCTTCCAGTGGGTCAGATCCTTGCCCACAGGGAACGGGCACTGCACTCATTTTCACTGACTTCCCTTTTTCTTTCTCCTTCAGTTCTTGTACTTGGGCTGCTAGTGATGCCAAAGAGATTTTGGTTTTATATTTTTCATATATTAGTATCCCTGTAGCCTTTTACTGTATAACTATGTAGATTCTTAGCTAGCAGTTTCCTTACCCCTTAGACATAACAAGACATTCCTGAACACCTGATCACTGCTAGAGTTCTGGGAACCAGGGACACTTCAGTATCCCATGTCCCCTAAAAGCATAAACAACAGTAGAGCTAGAAGTTAGGAGGGCTTCAGTAGGAGGCCAAACCAAGGGGGGAATTACCTCATTAACCATATTTCTAATTGGGAGATTTTGGTCAATTATGGAAGACAATAATAATGGTGCTAAGGCAAATTGAAGCCGAAAAAACAGCTGCGGCAGGGGCAGGGGCCCGTCTAGAGCCAGGCGGCTCTGTGGCTGCCTTTCTGACATATGCACGCGAATTCTTTGAGGGAGCAGACCCAGTTATACCGTCCCTACCTTCTGCACCCCCGGCGATGGAGTTACAGGCTCCGCAGCCCGCACCAGAACCAGAAAAAATGGAAGTGGATGAGTCGCCCCCCGCCACAGCCGCCAGGATTACCTACGAAATGTCCCGTGGTTTCTCCTGAAGAGTTAACAATAGCTCTAGGAGGGTGCGTATATCCCCAGCTACCCCCCTCGCCGCCTGACTCACCGCGGCTTAGTCAGAGCGAGGATCGCAAGGCCCGGCTCCCCGGGGGGGGGAGGCCCCGATGGGGGGTCCATCCGCCCTGTGACTCCTGCTGAGGAAACAACTTGGCGATCAGAGAAGGGGGGAAAACAGCAGGAGAGAGAAGGGGAAGAGGGGAAATTTCAGTCGGGGCAAAAGTTGGATCGGAATCAGGGAATGTGATAATTGACTGATCCCCCGGCTCGAGGCCCGGAGCGGAAAAAAGAAAGCCCTGACCACGGATCCCCGAACCGCCCTGTGCCCGATAATCCTGCTCGGAGATGGCAAGGGATTATACGGGAAGCCCTGATCGAGGGTGAGTTTATTCCACAAGCGTTCCTGGTAATCGTTACCCCCGGTAATCCAAATGAACACCAGTGGGTGGGGCTGGATTGGAAGCTCGTCCGAGAAGGGCAAAAGGCTGTGATGCAGTATGGATTAACTAATTTGTACGTGCAAACCTTGCTGGACCACATTTTTACTAGTGGTTTAATGGCTCCGTTTGATTGTAGAAAGCTGGCAGAAATCGTTTTAAAACCCACACAGAGACTGCTATGGCAAGCGGACTGAGAAAGGCGTGTAGAAGCTGCCGTAGTTGGAAATCTTGAACTCCTTGAAGGAGACCCTCGGCAGTTTGCCACCCCAGACATGATGCTGGGGAAAGGGCTTTTACTGACCCGCAAGCTCAGGCACGTTTACATCCAGCAATTTTGCAGCAGTCTCAGCAGCTAGCTCGGGAGGCATTCCGTGCCGTCCCAGACATGGGACTTCCTTCACCATCCTATACAACCATTAAGCAAGAGGCACAGGAGTCTTTCATGAGTTTCATAGATCACCTTAAAGGTGCACTTGATCGAGTTCCAGGAATGTCTCCAGATGTAAAAACTGCCTTGGGAATGCAATTGGCTGAGGAGAATGCTAACCCTACCTGTAAGAGGATCTTGCAAACCTTGCCTCGAACTGCCAATTTGGTGGACATGGTTGAGGCTTGCTCCAGGGTTGGAACTCCAGAGGAAAAAGCCAGTTACCTAGCAGAAGCACTGGCTGTCGCCCTTAAACCCCTGGTCCAACAAAGAAAAAGTGATTCTAGCCAAAAGTGCTTCAGCTGTGGTAAACCTGGCCATTTCAAAGCATGCTGCTGAGTGAAAGCTGCAAAGAAAAGTCAGGCAACAGCGACATCTACCGGTTTCTTTAAAAAATTGCGATAGATGTGATAAATTTGGACACCGAGCCAGCGAATGCAGATCGAAATACAAGAAAGATGGAACACCGTTGGGAAACGAGGGACGGAGCGTGAAAGGGGGACACACAATGACACAAATATTCCCCCGCAACCAGGCGGCTGCCTGGATGTCCTCAACTCAGCAACAGCAGGAAGCGCCGGAGTGGACTTGGCAACAGCAATAGAAATAACCTTACAAAACACTGATGTACAAGTCATTCCATCAACGGTGAACGGGCTTTTGGGGTATGGGCTTAGTGCCCTGCTGATAGGGAGATCATCCACATTAAAGCAAGGCATTTTTGTCTTGCCGGGGCTGGTTGATGCAGATTACTTGGGCAATATTGGGATAATGGTACAAACATTGAGACCACCTATACACATTCCAAAAGATACCTGATTGGCCCAGTTAGTTCCTTTTAAAGCCCAGGTCCCTAGACAAGGGGTAATGCAAAGGGGGAATGGGGGTTTTGGGTCGACGGGAACCCCTGAGGTAATGTTCACGTTACCATTATTGAGAGATAAACCAATTAAACCCATTACTTTTCAGTACCCCAATGGAGGAACCCTGTCGACAACAGCCACATTGCTGGACACGGGGTCAGATGTCACCATTGTTCCCTCATTAGCATGGCCTGCAACATGGCCTCTGGATACTCTGGAAACACCAGTTATGGCAGTGGAGGGCGTGTGAATGACTCGAGTTAGTAAAACCCTCTTAACAGTGTGGATTGAGGAAGAAGCACAAGTTTGTGCCCAGGTGAAACCCTACGTGATGGATACAACGATCTGGCTGTTGGGACGGGATGCTCTGAGCCAGATGGGTTTCTGTCTCACCAATGAGGGTTTTTAGCAGCGACCATTGAAGGACAGCCAATCCTAAAATTGAAATGGTTAACAGAGACACCAATATGGATTGATCAATGGCCGCTGTCTAAAGAAAAGCTCGCCCTTGTTAATGAATTGGTTGAAGATCAATTGAAAAGGGGGCATATCATTCCTTCTACAAGCCCCTGGAACACGCCCATTTTTGCAATCCCTGAGAAGTCTGGGAAATGGAGATTACTACATGACCTTCGAGCCATTAATTCTGTAATGCAGGAAATGGGACCCCTGCAGGCTGGTCTGCCCTCACCATCCATGTTACCTGTCAATTGGCAACTGTTAGTTATCGATTTGAAAGATTGCTTTTTTACAATCCCTCTACACGAGGATGATAGTGAGAAATTTGCCTTCTCAGTGCCATCCATTAACAAGGCAGAGCCAGCAAAGAGGTATCAATGAGTTGTGTTGCCACAAGGGATGCGAAATTTTCCCATGATATGCCAACTGTATGGTGCCTGGGCGCTAGCCCCGTTGAGAAAACAGTACCTACAGTATCTTATCTATCATTACATGGATGTTATTTTGATAGCAGGAGAACATATAGACGTAGCAGACCTGCTACCTGCCTTACAGCAACAATTGTGGGAGGCAGGCCTTCAAATTGCCCCTGAAAAAGTCCAACAACAGGCCCCATGGAAATATCTGGGAATGCTTATCACTGAAGCCCAAATTCGGCCCAAGAAATTAACAATTTGTACAGAAATTCGGACTTTGACAGATGCTCAAAAATTAGTTAGGGACGTACAGTGGATTCGTAGTACCTGTGGCATAACTAATGAAGATCTTGAGCCCCTAATGCCATTATTGAAAAGGGGAGGTCAGGCCAATTTGCTGTGCAAGCTGACTGAAAAACAACAGAAAGCTCTTACTCAAATTACTACTAAATTGGGTAATTCCTTTGCARATYGTKRGTCTCCTACYYTRCCATTKTCCGTGKCTGTGTTGAAYAAAGAAAARCATGTGATGGCTATACTGAYGCAGTGGGATRRCCAGGCTAAACAGCCATTAAAGATCTTAGAGTGGGTGTTTTTACCATTCAATTTGGGTAAATCTGTGACTACGAGAATGGAGGCTATAGCAAAAATTGTGGTCAAGGCACGGAAACGAACATTAGAAATTGCAGGAATGGAACCCCAAAATATTCTTCTTCCATTGACTAAGGATTACTTGCAATGGGCATTGCAGAATTCAGACACCTTACAATGGGCATTGTTGAATTTTTCAGGTCTCATTAGTACTCATTTTCCCCCTCATAAATTCTTTTAGTTACATCAACATGTTGAGGAACTGCCTTGGTTATCAAAGCAACCTGTAGAAGGCCTCACGGTTTTCACTGATGCCAGTCGAAAGACTTCTAAAGCAGGTTTCACTTGGCAGGACAAAGGCGAGTGGCTCAGTGAAATCCYTGAGGGACCAGGAGAYTCTTTGCAGRTTCTTGAATTGYGTGCTGTTATCCGAGTATTTGAAAAATGGYCAAATGATCCTGTTAACATMGTTTCTGATTCTCTTTAYGTMGTAGGTGTTGTTGARYGCATGGAAYGATCATTACTGAAAGAAACTCAAAGYCAGYAGTTGTKGCARCTYTTTGTGCAGCTATGGCAGTTACTTAATTCTCGTAAGCAAGATTATTTTATCACTCATATACGGAGTCACTCTGGTTTAATGGAARGTCTGGCTTTGGGAAACGAGAAKGCTGACCAATTGGTGGCACCACTTTGGRCCTCTGYTTCCCCCAATATTRATAGGTTTRGYCAAGCCAGAAGRGCTCAYGAGTTTTTTCACCAAAGCRCAAAGGTTTTACACAAACAATTTGGAATATYGCTGCARAATGCTCAAGGAAYCRTCTCAACCTGYCCACARTGTCAGGRTATGAYTGGKRGATTGRGTCCTGGGGTTAATCCTCGCRGCCTAGGGCCTCTGCAATTATGGCAAACTGATGTGACTATYTRTRCCCCTTTTGGTCKCTTYAAAYRCCTTMATGTAACCATAGATACCTTTTCTGCCATGGTTTGGGCCACTCCTATGACWAGCRAAGGATCTCRTTTTKTYATTCRACACTGGYGAGGCTGTTTTGCCRTRATGGRCTTGCCTCAAGAAATCAARACARATAACGGGTCAGGTTATATAGCCCAACGAACCCAAGATTTCTTGGCTCTTTGGGGAGTAAGGCATAGCACGGGCATTCCAGGTAACTCTACCGGACAAGCCATAATTGAAAGAACACATCAGGTACTGAAGGGGCTGCTTGATAAACAAAAAACAGAGGAGGATGGGCTAAGCCCGCAGGACAGAGTACTGAAAGCAGTTTATGTTATGAATCATCTACAGTTAGTAGGTACTCACAGTGACCCACCAGCATTAACACATTACTCAGGTTTGCAGCAAGATTCTGAATTGATACAGCACCGACCAAAAGTTCGTTTTAAAAATCCTATGTCAGGGTCATGGGAAGGACCTGTGGAGTTATTAATGGGGGGAAGAGGTTATGCTTGTGTCATTACAGATAAAGGACCCCGATGGATACCAGCGAAATGGGTTCACCCCTGGCTTGAGGACACTGATCCCTAATATCACCGATAAATAAACATTGGGGGGTTTTTTTGTTGTTTTATTTTCTTTTTCCTTTTTACCTTAGGTGTTGCTGCTGCTCCAACTCTGGTTACACTTAATAAGTTGAGATGCTGGACAGTTAAACAGTTAAATCAGATATTCACTAATGCAGATAGTATTAGATACAGTGTGTTGCAGAATAGAACTGCTATAGATTTTTGTTATTGGCACATGGGCACGGGTGTAAGAATTTTGAAGGGAACTTTGTAAATACTCTTAGCCATTACTGTATTGCTTTGTGTTATTTCATGTATAATGAAATTGGCGATCCATTTCATGGAAAACTTAGTAGAAAGGGTTTGGCTGGTGCAAGAAGAAGAAGGGGGGAATTGTTGTAAGGTATTTGAGCCCTGAAATGTGCCCCAGCCAAACCATCTTTAGTTATTCTTATCAGAGCCCTCAGGAATTCATCAAGGTTACTGAAATGTAAACTGCGCTAAATTGGGAAAGGAAAAGCTGAAGAACAGAATACCAAGACAGCAAGAAATAGATAAAGAAAGACTGTGCTGCACTGGACTAGAACCAATCATATTTTCTGGAAGGTGCGTGCAGAGCGCATGGACAAGATAGAGGGACCAATCAAATAATGTGTGATCCCGTGTACAGTAGTGGTAAAGTGTATAAGTAGAGTGTTATGTCAACAATAAAGCATCTTCTGCAAAATCATATTGATTCGTTGTTCAGAAGTTCTGAGCTCCCGCACGCTGCACCCTGTGCTGCGGCGGGACTCCCGCCAAGACATCACAGTGTATCAGTGCTCTGGAGCGAGCCAGCGGAGATGTCGCAGTGTAGCAGTTTTCCCGGAGCAAAACCGGCACTCAATGCAGACACGACCGTGCTCACCAAATGCCGAGCCGAGCGAGAGAGGAGCGAGCCCGGCCTCCACTCCCTCTCGCCAAAGTCTCGGAAAAAGTCCCTTCACCTCTCGCAATGATAAACTCCAGCCTCTGGGGAAAAATCCCCTGGCCAACATTTCCAGCTCTTGTTTCTTTAATTGGGGAAATTGTCCTGGCATCTGGGTTGGGCAAGCAATCCCTTTTATCCTTAAGTATCGTCCATTCTGGGTGATCAGTGTGGAATGCAGGTGGATAGGCAACTTACTTTGTTCTTAAGTATCGCCCATTAGTTCCGGGCCAGCCCCTCCCCACCTACACAGTCTCCCTGGTAGATGGGGAAATAAAAAATTTTCATTTGTCAAACCCATAACAAGTGGCGAGCCTTGGCCTGAAGCCAGTGGTAGTGTGCAGTGCTAAGAGCCAGCCTGCAAATCCTAAGGCTTGAGAGTTCGAGGCCCGTGGAGACCTTTTTTTAATGCGCTTTTCTCTGCCTCTCTGCCCTTTTAGCCTGTAGCCTTCTTTTGCTTTTATCTGTTGACAGAGTAGCTCCTAGTGCAGGCAGCTGGTTTTAGAGACTCTAACGTTCTCAGTTCAATTCCTGTTTAGTTATCAGTTTGCTTTTTCTCCATGGTTTTAATTTGTAAAATGGGAAACATGGAATGCCTGTTCTTGGGTGAGGAGGAGATAGAAATACCCAAGTGTTCCCTGTTAGATTTGGCATTAAGCCACTGGCAGACAATGACAGGCAAAAGGACACCCCTTATAAATGAAGAATTAATTAGGCTATCTATGTGGGTATGGCCTATACACAAATCAAATAAAGGAGAGACCTGGCCTCAATTTGGCAGCTTAGAGGGTGAATTAATATCAAAATAAATATCCCAATTCCGTCAGGAACAACGTTGGGAGGAACTGAAATATGTAGAGGTTTTTATTTCTTTCCAACCGCCTGGGTCTGCAAAACCCAAAAAACCAGTTTGCAATGGTTTTAAGAGGGAAAGGAAGGAAAGATGAAAAGAAAGAACCACCCGCTAACCCGATCATCATTAATGAGTTAGAGATGGCAGAAATAGACCTCGTGGCACCTTCAGTCAGAGGGGGACCAGGGTAACAGGGGGCCCAGTCCTCTCCGCGGCCGGCCCCACCCCCACTGGAGCCAATGGCGCAGGCTAGAGAGGCTCCCACTCTGCTGTCGCCTCCCCCTCTTGAGCCGGTGGCACAGGCTGGAGATGTCCTCCCTCCACTGCCGCTGCTGCCTGCCTCTGCCCTTCCTGGGTCAGAAGGTGGGGGAATGCCTCCGGTGGAACCACTCCAGTGGAAGGGGCTGCAGCCAACGGCATTGCCTTTGGAATTGCATGCTTGGGTTTCCACAGAAACTATGTGTGCTCGGGTTTCCATGGAAACTATGTGTCCGGGTTTTCACAAAAAATGCATTCCCCTATACCAGGCCAGGCACGCTGGGGCTGGAAGGGAGCCTAACGACCCCCACCTAGCTGATGAAATGCCCAGTACCAGTGGAACAGCTGCAATTAAAAGCAAACTGGAGAGCACAGACTCAGATAGTTCTTCTGAGGAGGAAGCTGAGGAAAAAACTTCTTCTCGATCCAAGAGGAGAAGGGGAAAAGTGGCACAAGAAGCTATAGAAGCACCCAGTCCTGTGGCTAAATGGACTAGGCCTAAAAAGGAAGAACTAGCCATACAAGCCCCTTTGAGAGAGGCAGGTGGTAATCAGGGGTGGTGTATGTAAAAGTACCTTTTTCCCTAATGGAATTGCAGCAGTGGAAAACCTGAGTTGGGAAGGACAAAGAAGATCCCCAAAGAGTGGCTACTCTTGTAGAGCAAGCAATTAAATCGCAGAATCCAGATTGGAGTGACCTGGGTAGTATGATGAATACATTGCTTGATGAAATCGAGACATGGTTAAAAAGACTATTATATCTGCCATAGACGCACAAAGGGTAACTGGAGTTATTCATGAGACAGTGGGTGTGATGTCAGAGATTTTTGCTTTTATGCTTTTTATATTAATAGTATATTAGTAGCCCTGTAGTCCTGTAGTCCTGTAGCCTTTACCCTATAACCTTGTAAATTCCTAGCTAGCAAACTCCCTATCCCATAGTCCCTATCCAAATAGTCAAAATAAGATTCCTATGTCAACCTTATCACTAGTGTTCTAGGGACCAGGGACACTTCTCTGTCTCATGTCTCCTAAAAGCCCAAACAACAGTAGCTAGCAGCATTAGGCAGGGATTTCTGTAGGAGGCTGAGCCAAAGGAAACCACCTCATTAACCATATTTTTAATTGGGAGATTTTTGTAAACTATTTTGTAAACTATTTTAATTTGATGTAAACCTATAAAAGTGCGACAGATACACACACACTGAGAATGGACACTTGGGATGGGATACAACGCTAATCAGTGTGCATTTGTACTCCAGGAGCACCTCCAATAAAGGTAACTGCTTTCCCTACCCTCATAACAATCGTCCAGCTTCTGATTTTAAGCAGATAAAGGCATCAGGTGAAGTCTTCCCTTCAGATGACCCAAAATGGAATCCAAATGTCCCAGAACACATGGAAAAGTTAAAATGTTATCAGGATTGGGTGGTTTATGGGATGAAACATGCTACTTCCAAAGCTATAAATTGGTCTAAATTATACGAAGTAAAACAAGATGAGAATAAATCCCCGACAGACTTTTTGAACAGGCTAAGAGAGACTGCAGGCAAATACATGAATATAGGTCTGGAGTCAACTGAAGGAAAGGCTCATCTAGTCTACCTGTTTGTAGGTCAATCTTCAGACGATATAAGGAAAAAGCTGCAAAAGCTGAATGAGAGGCAGGATATAGGCAAATTGTTGGATGTGGCTTGGACGGTATACCAAAACAGAGACCCAAAAGACAAGGTCAAACACCAGCATAGTAAGAGGGATGATCATGAGAAGTCATCTAAGGGGTTGAAAAAGAGTGCTTCTCCTTCGGATAAAGATCAGTGTGCTTTTTGTAAGAAAAAGGGACACTGGAAAAATGAGTGTCCAGTGCTGAAAAAGAAACTCCCAGGCCCAGCTCCTGAATTAGCAGTGAGCTGGGAATGAGGACTGAAGGACTTTGCTAGTGAGCCTTTGGTTATAGCAAAGCTAGGGCAAGACTACATCGAATTTTTGGTGGATACCAGGGCAACATATTCTGTGTTAAATACTTTAGAAGGGAAACTGAGTCAAGACACTGTAGACGTGATTGGTGCCACAGGGGTAAGTGAAACACGGCCTTTCTTCCAGCCTTTAAAATTCAAATTGGGAAAGCACTGTTTAACCCACCAATTCCTCTATATGCCTAACTCACCCAAGCTGTTGCTGGGGAGAGATTTACTAGAGAAATTGGAAGCAGAAATTAAATTTAACAGGGGAGGGGGTGTCGGCGATTGAGAAACGGACTCAGCTGAGTGCAAGCAAAAGCCAACTTTATTCCAGGCAACAATGCCTTTTATACTATTGTACAAACAATTAACTACCCATTTCGTAACCCCCTGTCCTCCTCAGCAGCACAATGTCTTGCATACAATGTCCTTGGTCAGCATTCTGTTACATGCTAGCAGTCAGGAGTGAGGTTTAAACTGTTCCCTTCTTATCAGGGTTTCAGCTCCTTCCTTACTCTGCATGCTTATCTTTCCCAAGGCTTAACATTTACCAAGGCTAAAAGATAACTGCTGCTATCTACATTGCCGGGGGCTATTGCCCCCACATCTCCCCCTTCCTGTTCTACAATTAAAATTTGCTTTATAGACTTGTTCACCAAGCGCTGCACGCATTGGAGAAGGCAAGGAATACAAACAACTATGCATAGCAATACTTCCAAAGCATATATTCCCAGCTTAAGCAAATTCTTGAGACATCCAGCAAGCTGCCAGTTGCCAAACAGATTTGTAAGCCAATCTGCTCCTGTTTCTCGTAATTTAGAAACCCCATCCTGTAATGACCTAATGCTTGCATGAATAGACTCTGAATGGTCTGAAAGGTTCATGCAGCACATTCCATCAAAATCATCAGATCCATGCCCATGCGCTAAAAGCAAGAAGTCAATAGCAGCTCGATTCTGCAGGGTAGCGTGCCTTACTGAATCAACATCAGTCAGCAATCCTGCTAAAGCAAGTGAGGTAGCATTAGTTTGTCAAGCTGACCAGCAATCTAATTTGTCCAGCAATCCCAGTGCTTTTGCAGCTGCTACGTCTGGAACAAAAAAGATGCAGCCCATCGTGTACCCAATGGCCAAAAATCTAGGGTATCATCACAGTCAGAAGCAAAGGCATGGATGCCATGCTTGTCTCTCTGCGGTCGCTTATGCTGCAAAATCATAGATGTATTAGGTGTTAACAGTGAGAGCCATCCCAAACTGCAAGGACCTCCCTTAATATGGGATGGGATAGCTGCCCAAGCCCTATCCCCACAAATAAAAAACACCCCTGCTGGTAAAGACAGCAGAGCATTAGTAGAGCGAGAAATAATTTGGGAGATATAGCTACAGCAAGCACTTTCATTTATAAATATAGATTGGTGTGGAGATACATCACATGCTTTAGATTGGTTGGTCCCAGAGTAATTACATCTGATGCAAAGGTCCATTTTCACAGACCCCAAGAACTCTATTTCTTGTGGTTCCAGGGCTGTAGTGGGAAGATATGGGACCCATTGGTCCCAAGCATCAGCATGATTACTTGAGGAAACGATCAGTTTAGCACTGGAGGGTTCCGGCCAATTATCTAAAGGCAAACCAACAAGGCAGGTGGAAAACGGGTTTTCAGGAGAGGCCATGGCCAGGCACAAAGTTTCCTGTCCAGTTAAATTGGCCAAAGTTACCCATACATTGGTTCTTGGTTGATTAACAGGCCAGGGCCAAGCAAAAGCACTGGATATTGGTATTAATAGCGAAAGCCATATTGGCATGCACATTGTTCCTTGATTTTTTGCCATTTATGCTCTGGGATTTCCCAAAGATGGGGTACTGAATATCTTCAACCACAATCTAAACCGTGGTATATTTGGAGTTGTCTCATCCAATTGCCACCGTGCAGCGTGGGGGGTTGCACCTAGCACACAAAGCCCCCTGAAATGCTGCTGTACAATACCACCTATAACCACAGTGATCACATTGACAAAGGACCCAGGTCTCGTGGTCAGTCGTTTGACAGATAAAACACAGAACAAAATCTCGCCACTGTGGTAGACAAAAGTCTCGACTCGATGGATCAGGGCTTTGTCAATCTAGGGCGTATAAATGTTCATCATAAGGGTGGGTAGCACGATACAGTCCTTCTCAATCATTGGTCTGGGACACTTTCCTCACTCTAGTACGCGGCGGTAAGCCAAATCATGACTCTAGGGACATCAAGAGTCTGCCTCATCACCTTCGGGTGGTGTTGGTTCTTTCTCTCGGAACGGATGGACATTTTTTGCAGGGATCCACTTAGGTCCTGTATCTGTGGAGACACAAGCATAACCTCTTCCCCATGTAATAAGGGGAAAAGGTCCCAGCACCTTACCTGATTCCAGGTCTTTCACCAGGACCGGTGCCTTGATTTTGGTTGCTACTGCGTCGTGGCCAAAATGATGCAGTATAGGCTGAATTTTGCTGTCTGAATAACAATTTAAAAAATTGAAAACATACAGAGCTTTGTGCAGTCAGTCTTATGGTGTTGAGCCCAGCGTTCCCCCTTTCTGTTGCCCCAGTAAGCGCTTAAGTGTGCCGTGAGCATGTTCAATTAGGGCTTGTCCCATAGGGGAATGAGCAATCCCTGTAGTATGTTGGACCCCCCATAGGGCAAAAAAAATAGACAAAGAATGGGAGATATAAGCAGGGCCATAATCTGTTTTGATATGCTGGGGCACACCCAGAGCAGCAAAAGCAGCTAAAAAGTGCCGGCGGGCATCTTTAGCAGCTTCCCCCGCATGGCACAATGCAAACAAGGCTCCGGAAAAGGTATCAATGGAGGAATTTATGTATTTTAAGTGGCCAAATTCAGGGAAATATGTGACATCTGTTTGCCATAATTGAAGGCTTTGCAGGCCACGAGGGTTAATGCCATGCGGACCTGGTGTAAAAGTGTGACATGGACAATCAGGGCACACGGCAATCATGTCTTTGGCTTGATCGTTGCAAGGCAGCAGCATTTTGATGAAAAAAGGAGTGACTTAATTTGGCTTGGGCAAATTGGTTAGGTAAAACTTCTATTGGCAGTGTCAACAAGTCAGCTTGTCGATTACCCTCTGTGATAAAACCTGGAAGGGTTGTGTGTGAGCGAACATGCATAACAAAGTAAGGATTTCTGCGGTTATCTAAAAGAAAAACAAGCTTCTGTAAATAAGAGAAAAGTAATGGATTAGAAATTTCTCATAAGACTGCAGATTCTGCTCTTTGCACAATTCCTGCAACATAAAAAGAATCTGTGATAAGATTAAAAGGAACATCCCATTTTTCAAAGGCACGTACAACCGCAGCTAATTCAACCATCTGAGGAGAACCTGAAACAATAGTGACATCTGATATCCATCGATGGCTCCCCGGGTCCATCCACAGAAGTACAGATTTATGTGTCTGTCCTGATCTGGCAGTAAAAACCGTCAAAGCCTGAAGAGGAACTTCAGATCACTTCGGTGCAGCTAATAAATTGAATGAGGTAGTTAGCAAGCAGTGTGCATGCGGATGTGAAGTAAGTTGACCTGTAAAATTACACAAAACTATTTGCAAAACCTCTGAGTTCTGTAACAACCATTGCAAGTAAGGTGAGACAACAGGTAAACATATCTGCACAAAATCCTGTCCTGCCAAAGTAAAAAGGTGATTCCGCGCTTGAATAATCAAAATTGCAAACATTTCATGCTGTGTAATAATTGTTTTTGTCATCTAATGTGGCAGAAAGATCCATTCAATAATTAGGAAAGGGTCTGGCGCAGAAGGATCCCATTGGTAAATCAAGGCATGTGGCTGTTTTGCTGGATTCAAAAGGATTAGGTAAAAGACTAACTCTGGAGCATAACGAGATGCCTGCTTTTTTTGCAGAGCATCAGTAACTTTTTGCGGGGCTCCAGCAGCCTCTTGTGTCACCGTGCGTGGTGACAACAAATTTGGATCCCACTTCAGCAGGGCAAAAAGGGGGGCAAGGTCTGCATTTGAAATGCCTAATAGAGGGCATACCCAGTTAATAGCTCCTAACAACTTTTGTGCCTCATGGAGTGTGGAAATATTGAGTTGCAGTTTTAAAGTTTGTGGGTGAATGGTTTGGGATCTGATGTGCCAGCCCAAATATTGCCACAGAGTCTGCTTCTGAATTTTTTCAGGGGCTATACATAGTCCCGCTTTGATTACAGCATCTGTGGTAAGGGCTAAGGCTTCCTTCATGAGTTGGGTTTTTCAGCAGCAATTAACAGGTCATCCATGTAATGATATATCAGCACATTTGTCATGCGTTGGCGTACTGGACTAAGGACCTGTGCTATAAACTGTTGACAGATAGACTATTTTTCATTCCGTGGGGCAAAACAATCCAATGAAACCTTTTTAAGGGAGCTTACATATTTGTGCTTGGAACTAAAAAGGCAAATTTAGGGGCATCATCAAGATGCAAGGGGATGGTGAAAAAGCAGTCTTTTAGGTCAATAACTGTCAAGGACCAATCCTGTGGTATCATCGCAGGGGATGGGAGACCTGGTTGCAGAGCTCCCATATTTGCTATAACATCATTAATTTTCCACAAATCATGGAGCAAGCGCCACTTACCCATTTGTTTTTGAGTAACGAAAACAGGAGAATTCCAAGGGCTGGTGGAGGGTACAACATGCCCTTTTTGTAACTGTTCCTCCACTAACTCCTCCAAAGCACACAGTTTCTTTTCTGGCAGGGGCCATTGGTCCACCCAAATAGGAGTATTTGTTTTCCATTGTAATCGAGGGGTGGCGCGCGCCACAATGGCCCCTGTTAAAAATCAGATTGCAATCTCAGGCCAAGCTGAGAAAGGAGGTCCCATCCCCATAAGACCATAGGAACTGCTAACACAAAGGGTTTAATATTTGCAGCGTGGTTGTCAGGCCTAACCTGGATCATGTGTCTGCTTTGTTGGCTACAACTCACTCCACCAATCCCCGAGAGATTCTGTGAAGTTGCAGTTAGAGGCCAGTTAGGCGGCCACTTAGCTTGTGAAATTACAGTCACATCTGCACCTGTGTCAACAATTCCGGTGAGCACTACTCTCTGTCCCTGACATATCAAGGTACATCGACATGTTGGGTGTTTATCTGATATTGTCTCTGTCCACCAAATCTCCGGAGCTCCAGTAGAGCCAAACCCCTTCTCCCCCCTTTCTGTGTTGATAAAGGGCAGTGTAGAAGGTGTGGAGAAAAAGAGCAGTTGCGTAATACGGGATCCCAGGGGCACGGTACAGGGCGGAAAAGGAGTGCATGCCATAATCTTGATTTCCCCTGTGAAATCTGAATCAATAACTCCAGGGAGAAAAAAAAGCCCAGAGAGAGTAACAGAAGATCTCCCTAGCAACAACGCATTGCGGCCCCCCCCAGAGGTCCAAATGTCCCTGTCGGTAACAAGTGTACCGAGGAATCCAGGAGTGTTATTGTTGTGGTGGTTGTCAGGTCCACCCCAGCGCTGCCTGCTGTGGCTGGGCGCAGGGCTGAGGAATCTGCCCAAGGTTTACTTGAGCGGGTCGCGGGAGCATTTGTGTCTGCCCTGTCCCGCGCTCCACGACCTCTTTCCCTGAATCGAGTGGCTGTCCAAGTCAAATTTAGATCGGCATTGATTAGCAAAATGCTTCCCCTTGCGGCATCGTGGGCATAGCCCCGGTGCCTTGGACGGATTCCCCTTCAGGGTAAGGCAATCCTTTTTTAAATGACCAGGCTTGCCACAGCCAAAGCATGGTCCCTTTGCACCCGAGGGGGTTTTCATTGCTGCAAAAGCAGCAGCCATTCTCTCATATTTATGTTCAATAGTTCCGATGCGATTGCATGCTTCAATCATTTCTACAAGGGTAGGGTTAGGGTTAGGTAGGGATTTTAAAAGTTTCTTACAGTCAGGGTTAGCATTCTCTACTGCTAGTTTCAAAAGCAAAATATTCCGAGCCTCGGGGTGATCAATTTGTCTTTCAAGATCTTGCTTAAGGCGATCAATAAATTGCATGTAGGATTCCTTAGACTCCTGAAAAATGGTTGTAAATGCCTTTTCAGGGGCTTTATCATCCGGGATCTTAAGAAGGGCTTGACGTGCCACTTCTCTTATTCCCTCAAGCGCTGCCCTCAGGATGTTTCTTGCCTGAGCTGCAGGCTCTGCTTGGTTGCCTGTGCCCATGAGATGGTCTAGTGTAAGGGCAGCCATTTGCGGGTCGTTGTGGCCCGCATAAGTTACTTGCAAATTCTGAAGTCCCCTACGCCATTCAGTCTCCCATAAGGTATATTGTGTCGGAGTTAGCAAAAGTTGAGACAATGATTTCAAATCATGAGGAGTCATAACATAGGAAGCATAAACAGTAGTCAACATACTACTAAAGTAGGGTGAGTGTATACTATGGTCAGAGACCATCCGGCGCAGTTCCTTTATGACAGAGAAAGGGATTGTCTCCCATGTAAGACTCTGCCTTTGGCGGTAGATGACTGGTGCCACTATCTTTGCCGCCACCTCTAAGTTTCCCTTCTTCAATGCCTCCCTCTGTAAAGCAGCCCAACGGTTGTGAGGGTCCAGGGGGAAAAAATCCAGATCGACAGGGCCAGGATCAAAGGGGTCTTCTGGCACAGGTTCATCAGCAAGGTCTGTCGCGAGGGCAGTAAACGGTCTCGGTCGGGCTGCATCTGAGGCAGCCGTCGATGAGGCGGGCGTCAGCGCAGAGGGCTGTAACGCACTCTCTGGGTCAGGCAGAGTAGAAGAGCCCTCTTCTGTGGCAGCAGCCTCCTCTCTCTTTCCCTTTTCCTGAGCTTTAAGGGTTTCAAGAATTGCCCGCCAGGAGCAATTTCCACGGCTGCTTTGTCTCCTCTAGTAGCCTGATCCCACAGTTTAACTCCTACTCTCAGAGGTAAAGACAGTATTTTGAATCAAAGTGGGCACTCGCGACTCAGCCCATCGTAGGATTACTTGAAGGGAATGGGAAGGTACAGATTTTCCATGTTTCTCGAGTAAGTGGGTCATTACTTCGAAAACATGACATTCAGGGGGGGACATTCCAGCTCCCATGTTCCCCACAGCTCACCTCCGATTTCGAAGGGATTGAATATGGCCGGTTCCTGCTTCCTTTCAGCAGAGCTTCAGTCTCGTGGGGCTCACCGACGGATGCGCAGATAGGCGAATTATCACCTTCTTGTACGGGGGCACCATTTGTCAGCGATTGAGAAACAGACTTCACTAGGTGCAAGCAAAAGCCAACTTTATTCCAGGCAACAATGCCTTTTATACTGTTGTACAAACAATTAACTACCTGTTTTGTAACCCCCTGTCCTCCCCAGCAGCACAATGTCTTGCATGCAATTTCCTTGGTCAGCAGTTACATGTTAGCAGACAGGAGTGAGGTTTAAGGAGTCACTTTCTTATCAGGGTGTCGGCTCCTACCTTACTCTGCATACTTATCTTTCCCAAGGCTTAACATTTACCAAAACTAAGAGATCACTGCTGCTATCTACAATGCCGGAGGCTATTGCCCCCACAGGTTCGCACCGGGAGCGATCTCCCCTCTCCCTCTCCCGCTCGCCGGAGCCGCCATTGCCACATGAGGGTCGTCACGCTCACGCCACAGTGCCCCCTGCAGCCGCGGGGAAGTCACCACAGCCTCTCTGCTCCAACGGAGAATCTCCCAACAACAGACAAGGGACTGTTACGGGGTTTGTCTGTTCTCTTATTGTTGCCGTTTAACTGCCTTGTTATATATATGTGTTTATATATATATATATAATCCTAGTAAAGAACTGTTATTCTTTTTCGCACATCTTTGCCTGAGAGCCCCTTAATTTCAAAGGTATAGTAATTTGGAGGAGGGAGGGCGGTCATCCTCTATTCAAGGAAGATTTTTCACCTTCCTTGACAGACACCTGTCCTTCAAACCAGGACACCATGAATTGAGGATGTTGAAGATATAATCAAAATTCAAGGTGTTATTTCTGACTTTATGTGAAATTTGGGTTTGCTTCCAAATTCCAGCCAAATCCTTGCTAACCCTCTCACTCTTGTCCACCTAAGCCAATCGGTGGCCAGTTACTATTCCCATCTAAAGGTCAGTTGTTTTATTAAGAGCTTTGGATACATTTTGGACTAAAACCCATGTAAATCGTGGGGCCAACCCCGGGGCATGGTTACTGATTGTGTAGATAACACACAGGAAAAGAGCAGTTTAAACTACATCATTCTCATTTGTGTCAGTCTCTGCTTTCTCGGTGGTTTCAGCAGCAGAAGCCTTCTTAACTCTGGAGTAGTGAATCCAGGGTCCTTTGCCAGCGACTTTGACTGCAGTGAGGGTAGTCAGCAGGACTTGGAATGGTCCTTTCCACTTGGGCTGTAAAGGATCACTGTCMCACCATCTGACATAGACCCAGTCTCCAGGTTTGAAGGGATGTGCAGGTGTGTCCAACACGATGTAATCCTGGAGCTTCTGCAATGTGGAACTTAAAGCCATTAGATATCTCTGTAAATCAAGTTTCCCCCTCATATGAATTTCTCCAGGATTGTGTGGAATTTGATAAGGCCTGCCATACAATATTTCATAGGGACTGATGCTATCCCTCCACCTTGGTTGTATGCGGATTCTCAGTAAAGCTATAGGCAAGGCCTGAATCCATGTCATGGATGTCTCCTGACAAATTTTGCTAATCTGTGTTTTAAGGGTCCCATTCATACGTTCAACTTTACCACTTGCTTGGGGCCTGTAAGGTGTATGCAGATCCCAAGCAATTCCGAAAATCCCACTAACTTCTTTAACCATTGTTGCAACAAAATGTGGTCCCTTATCTGATGACATTCCCAAAGGAACCCCGAACCTTGGAATTATAGGACTGAGCAAAGCTTTCATCACCTCCTTGGCTGTGTTATTATGACAGGGGTAAGCTTCAGGCCAATTACTAAATGTGTCCACTAATATCTGTATGTACCTGTGATCTACCTGATCATACTTTGGAGTGAACCCTGACAGGTCAATCTCTTTTTGTGGTATTACTGCGAGAATGCCTTTTTCTGCAATCCCTCTTGCTGTTTTATCAGCAAAGTGATTTCCCGATTCTGGAGTGGTTTTCCTTTTTTGGTGATCCCTACAATGCATGATAGCTGCTTCTGTAGATTTTCTGATGCTCTCCAAGAGGGCAAGGATCTGTTCAGCATGTTTGATTCTATTACCTTGAGTGGTCAGCAGTCCTCTTTTCTTCCAGATGGCTCCATGGGCATAAACAACATTAAATGCATATTCAGAATTTGCCCATATTTTTGCCTTCTTTCTTTTGCTCACTTTCAGAGCTTTCGTCAGTGCAATGAGTTCAGCTTTCTGCGACGACATGTCTGCTGGCAGGGCCTTTGCCTCAATCACCTTGTCCGTGGTCATGACTGCATAACCTGTCATTCACTTACCATCTTTCATGAAGCTGCCTCCATTCGTGTATAGCTCCCAGTGTGGACTTCTTTATAGAGGCACGTCCTTCAGGTCTGGTCTGCTGGAATAGGCTTCTTCTGTGGTCTGTAAACAGTCACACTCAGACACACTATCAGTTAGTGTCGAGGATAGAAGGACAACAGACTTCGTTTTCAGAGTAACATCACCCTGTTTCAATGGATGTTCACAGAGGCTTTCAAGCCCCATACAAACCACTGCTTCCTTGGCAATTTGTGCTTTTTCACTCAGTCCCAAAAAATTCAACGAACTTAGTCAGTTGAATGAAGTTGTTAGATGTGGCAATTCTTGGCTGCTGGTTTCTCTGCTGCCTTCTCCAGTTCACCAATTCTTTTTTCAGCTGATTTCTGAATATAGTTGGGCTATTCTTAAAACCTTGGGGTAGAACTGTCCAAATAAGCTGGGTTTTCCTCCCTGTGTCGGGATTCTCCCACTCAAAAGCAAAAAGCTCTTTTTTATGCATAGGAATGCAGAAAGAGGCATCCTTAAGATCTATTTCTCCAGATCTATTCTGTATGAAAAGTGCAGCAATTTCGACAAATTTAGACTCAGGAATTACAACTTGTACACCCTTTCCCTTTTTAAATCTAATTTCCGCTTCCAACTTCTCCAGTTTGAATTTTAAAAGTTTTGTTTTGCTTATCCGTATGGTACCAACTACTTCCAAAGTGCTCATTAAGACACATCTAATGTGTCTTACAAAAGCTAAATTAATTCTGCTGGGCCAGGCTACTGGCCCATGGCTGGACCCCGCCTTCCCCTCTCGAGTGACTGAGAAGCAGACAAGGTAGCCCCGTTCCCGCTGTGCACGCGGTGGTGTGGGAACAGCCATGTGTTGGTGCTGCCCTGGGGCCGCGGGATTGCAGCGGCGCTGTGGCGCAGCCACTCCGCCTCCACCCCTGCTCCCATGCCGGGGGCCAGGAGCAAAGCTGAGAGCGGCTAAGCTGATGCTCCGCGCTCGGACTCCGTTTTAATGGAAACCGCAATAGTACTCACAGACTTTACTCAAGCTCTTTGGGGTGGCACAGCCCTGCTCCCGCTCCCGCCCATCTCCAAGCCTTAGAGCAGGGGCCACCATATCCATCTCCACCTCCTCCCCGCGACCGCACCCAGAGTCTAATGTTGGCTGTCCCTTCTCCTGTTTTTTCCTTTCCACTTTAGAAGCAATATACCTTCTTTCTTAGGTCTCCGCAGCTTTTCGTCCTGTGTTACAGCTATGAAAAGCCTCAGGTAATCAAGTTCCGAAAAACTGCATTCCTCATGCAAACAGGAGGTCAGATTCAATATCAGATTGTTATCAAAACTTCCTAATGGTGGCCATCTCTGATTGTTCTTTGGGTTATAGGTTGGCCACATTTGTAGTGATAACCTAATGAGGCCTTCTTTTGTATAGAGCTGGTGTTCATCCACCAGCTTTTTAGTTTCCTAACACTATACTCAAGGGACAATCCTTAGGTATTTGGGCGTCATCTACAAGAGAAGAATTATTACCCATGGTCTAATCTTATAAATCAAGCAAAAATCTAATAGAGACAAGGACAAGAAGGGTGATTTAAATCACTGCATCACCACTGGATCCAAGCCAAATTACAAATACTGCAGTACAAATCTTTTCACAAAGCGAACAACGAACAAAGAGGGAACTAACAAGTTAGGACCCCTTGGACCCTTCCCAGGGTCCCAAACGAACAGAGGCAACTAACAATACAAGCTAGACCCTCTTAGACCCTTCCTAGGGTCCCAAACTATAAGAGATCTGTAGATGTGAATTTGCAAAAGAGACAGCACCAACCCCACCAGAGAAATTAACATCCATTGTCAAGCTATCACCTGTGATAAGACCCTGAAGACACCACCCGTTGTGAAGACATCTCCTGCCGTTATCAGGGGTGCTTATCACACAAAGGCCTGAGGGCAAGAAAAACATTCAGCCAACCTGGACCCTGATAAGCTAACTAGGTTTACGGGAACTAAGCTTTTGAAGTTCTGCTGAACATTGCATGTTTTACTGTATAAATATCTTGTAATTTCTGAAAAATACAGATTCACAGAATTCCCTCAGCCTGTGTGTCTCGTCTCTCATACACCACAGAGATCTCTTAACACCCTACCCGGGCGTCAAAATAAAACAAAATAACAAAATTCCACTTTTATCCACTCACTTACGTGTCCCTGTGTTGAAGAGGGATTCTTGGGCTCTGGTCCCGCTTGGACAGCAGCTTCAGCCTCCCTGTGCCAGCGAGGAGGGGTGGGAGCTGGATGTCCAGGGGGCTGTCCAGGGGGGTGTCCAAGAGGGTGTCCAGGGGGGTCTCCAGACGCCTCTTGTCCCATCTGGAGTGCCAGTAACTGATGCCTAAAATAGGAGTACCTGAAACAGAGACTGAGCAAAGTTAGTGGATAAAGGTAGGAATTTATTGAAGGCCTTCAACTGGTACACCTTTGGGCAGTACAGAGCATGGCCGAGGCCAAAGCTTCAGCTAGGCTGGATCCAAGATGGACCCAAAATGGGCCCCGATCATGAGTTTGCCCCCCAAGAAATAAGTTTGGTACATTTGCATATCAGATGTTAATTGTCCGATTATAGTTCCAGGTAATGAAGTAATATTCCCCCATTCATCCCCCTCCCAATTCCCTTTGTTTATACTTAGGCCTAGGATGGTGACCTTGGTTCCCAGGCCTAGAAGGGATTGTTTTGTCTAACCAGAATGTGAAGAGAGCTTGCTTAGTACATAATATGGAGTTCAGAATTACACACCAATACAGTGCAGGATTAGAAAAATCCAAAAGCCAATACCTAAGGCATCAGCTCATATCAGGATTGTTTTGACTGCAGATTTCACATTTACTTACTACAGATTGTACAACATCAGTCATTCCCCTTCCTATTAGTACCTTTCTTAGATGTTTCAAATAATTTTCTGTTCCCCAATGGGTGCTTTCATGTTCTCGCTGAGATATCTCCCAAAGGATCAGGGGTGGGACTTCAACCTGCCCTATTGGTGTGACAGCCCACCCACTTTCATTGATTTCAGCTTTAAGGAACTTAATTAACTTGTGATCTCTGATCATACTTTGGGGTAAACCCTGAAAGATGAATTTCTTTTTCTGGTACTACTGCGAGAATGCCTTTTCCTGCAGCCCCTTTTTCTGTTTCATCGGCAAAGTGATTTCCCAATTCTGGAGTGGTTTTCCCTTTTTGGTGACGGCTACAGTGCATGATAGCTACCTCTGTAGGTTTCCAGATACTCTGCAGGAGTGCAAGGATCTGTTCAGCATGTTTGATCTCACTACCTTGAGCAGTTAGCAGTCCTCTTTCCTTCCACATGGCTCCATGGGCATGGACAACACTAAATGCATATTTGGAGGCAGTCCATATTTTTAACTTCTTTCCTTTGCTCAGTTCCAGGGCCCTCGTAAGTGCAATGAGTTCAGCCTTTGCCTCGATTACCTTGTCCATGGTTGTCACTGCATAACCTGTCATTCGCTTACCATTTCTCATGAAGCTGCTTCCACTGGTGTATAGCTCCTAATCTACGTTTTCTAGAGGCACGTCCTTGAGGTCTGGTCTGCTGAAATAGGCCTCTTCTATTGTCTGTAAACAATCATGCTCAGGCGCATCTTCAATTGACGTGGAGGACAGAAACATAGCAGGGTTAATGAGAGAAGTTGTTTTCAGGGTAGCATCATCCTGTTCTAACAACACAGCCTGGTATTTAAGCATCCTGCTAGGGGACAGCCACTGGTCTCCTTTTTGTTCAAGTAGTTAGTACTGCATGGGGTACATACACTATAATGTGTTGTCCAAGGGTGAGTTTCCACGGCTCTTGGATCAAGATGACAGTAGCCGTCACAGCTTTCAAACACCCAGGCCACCCTTGGCTGACATTGTCTAGCTGTTTCGAGAAGGCCACAGCCCTTCACTGGTTTCCAGGGTGCTGCACCAGTGCCCCCAGAGCAACGTTCAGTTCCTCATGTGCAAAGAGTTCAAAAGGTTTAGTTAAGTTTGGCAGTCCCAACACTGGGGCTGACATCAGAGAACATTTCGGGTGTTTAAATGCAGCCCTTGTGCTCTCTGTCCACATGATAATTCCCTTCTCGGCTGCTTTTAAAGCTCCATAAAGAGATTTTACCGAGAGTCCATAATTTGGTATCCATAAGCGACACCAACCTACCATTCCCAGGAAAGCTTGCATCTCTCTCACAGTGTGGGGCTCTGGAAAGCGACAGATGGCTTCCTTCTGTTCTCTGCTGAGTTGCTGATGTCCACAGAAGATCTCAAGCCCCAGATAAACTACTGCTTTCTTGACAACCTCTGCCTTTTCTTTTGAAACTCTGTATCCACTTAGTCCCAAAAAGTTTAACAAACTTTTAGTGAGTTGGATGTAATCTCGTGTTTTTACTGCAATCAAGATATCATCAAAATATTGAAGAATTACCCCTCCTGATTCTTGTCTTCTCCAATCTTCCAATTCCTTTGCTAACTCGTTTCCAAATACTGTTGTGCTATTCTTAAAACCTTGGGGTTGGACTGTCCAAGTGAGCTGACTCCTTCTCCGTGTTTCAGGATTTTCCCACTCAAAAGTAAAAATCTCTTGACTGTTTTTTGGACAGGAATGCAGAAAAAGGCATCCTTAAGGTCTAAGACAGTGAACCACCCTGATTTGTCTGTCAGTGGGGTCAAAAGGGTATACCTACCATTCCCAGGAAAGCTTGCATCTCTCTCATGGTGTGGGGCTCTGGGAGGCGATAGATGGCTTCCTTCCGTTCTTTGCTGAGCTGTCGATGTCCGCAGAAGATCTCAAGCCCCAAATAAACTACTGCTTCCTTGGCAACCTGTGCCTTTTCTTTTGACACCAGGTATCCACTTAGTCCCAAAGAGTTTCTCCAATCTTCCAATTCCTTTGCTAGCTGGTTTCCAAATATTGTTGTGCTATTCTTAAAACCCTGGGGTAGGACTGTCCAAGTGAGCTGTGTTTTCCTCCCTGTCACAGGATTTTCCCACTCAAAATCAAAAAGCTCTTGACTGTTTTTATGCAGAGGGATGCAGAAAAAGACATCCTTAAGGTCTAAGACAGTGAACCACCCTAATTCGTCTGTCTGTGGTCAAAACAGTGTAGGGGTTTGCTACAACTGGGTATATATCCTGTTATTTTGTTAATTTCCCTTAAATCTTGCACTAATTGATAACTCTTACCATTGGCTTTCTTTACTGGAAGGATGGGCGTGTTATATCTAGACTCACATTCTACCAATAACCCATATTTAATGAATTTTTCAATTATATGTGCCAATCCCCTAACACTTATTAATTTTAAAGGATATTGTTTTTGCCTTACTGGTGTAGCTCCTGATTTGAGTGCAATGATCAGAGGCTCTGCTCGTTTGGATCTTCCTGGAACATCATTGGCCCACACTATTGGAATGACAGAATTTTCAACTTGTATGGGAACTCCACCATAATTTCCCTGTATGAAAAGTATGGCTATTTCGACAAATTTAGTCTCAAGAATTATAATTTGTACTCCCCCATCCCTGTTAAATTTAATTTCCGCTTCCAATTTCTCTAGTAAATCTCTCCCCAGCAACAGCTTGGGTGAGTTCGGCATATAAAGGAATTGGTGGGTTTCTTGGGGTGACTTTATGATGCTGTATCCCCCATCATTCCAGCAAGAGACAGGTTCTGCCCCCACATGTCACGATGGGATTAGTGTGCACTGCACACCTGTTTCAACCAAGGCCTCAGTGGAAATCATTCTTTTTGCGGGTAACCAAGTAGAGAGGGCTTACAATCTGGCTGTACTCAGGAATATGCATTCTCCAAAAGCCTATGGCACCGAGGAAAGCTTGCATTTCTTTCTTGTTGGTTGGGGGAGACATTGCTGTGTTCACTTTAAAAAAAAAAAACAAACAAAAAAAACCAAAAAAAACCACCACAGTCCCAGGAAAACTTTTTTTGCCTCAGCTAGCAGGTTAGCTACAAAAGCAAAGAACTTTTAACTCTCCGTCTCTCTCACCTGAGAAACAAAGCCAAGAGCTGGCTAAAAAAAAAAGGAAAGGTGCTCCCTCCATGCCTGCAGCAGCAGCAGCAGCAGCGAGTACCCTGGGGAGCGTGTATGTCCTTGAACACACTAGCTGTGCTGAAGAATTTGCCTGGCTTCTTGGCCCAGCTTAAAGGCATAGGATTCATCTCTGGCATGGAGCAGGCGATAGGGGATACAGCATCATAAAGTCACCACAAGACATTCCACCCCTTATCCGCTATCATTGGCTTAATGCCCAAACTAATATATTCTAACTCTACACACACGGTTATATATACACATATAAATATGCATATATACAGCTATATACAGATAGTGGCAGCGACATTCAGCAAACAGTGATATTTACATACGGTTCTCACCCAACATCAGATCTCCCTGAGGTGATGCCTTATCCAGGACTACCTAAAAGAGAGGCTTGACAAAAATCAAAAGGTTAAAAGCAGTGGTGTTTATTTGAAGGCCTTCAGGTACATCCAGGGCAGTCAGAACTCACTCGGGGGGGCTTGCACCCCAGGTGGACCCCCTAAGATCAGCTCCCCAAGATGAACCCCCCAAGATGGACAACTGGGCACAAGTTCTCCATACTTTTATAAGTTTGGTCCATTAGCATATCGGGGCTAGTTCTTCCAATCACAGCCCCAGGTAATGAAGTAATTCACCCCAAGTTTGCTCCCTCCTTTTCAGCCGTTGTTTACAGATAGGCAGTAAGGTGTCATAGAGGTCTAGGCCTGAAGATGGATTATTTTGTCTAAAGGCAGTAGCTAACATTTTATATGGGCTTTAGAGTTACACACTAAGAATTGCAGGGTTACAAATATATGAAAATATAAAAGCTAAAATCCAAAGGCATCTGGGGCACACAACATGTTGTTCCATCTCTCTGCATTACCCACCATGTGTAACCTGGTCCCTGAGCAAAGACAACCCCACAGATGGGTTTGTCTGTACTCGAGGCAGAAGTAATCCAAACAGTCTTTCCTAACAGTCCTCTAACATGTATTACTGGCACCTTGTCTCCATCTATTGTATGCCAGGGCTCAGACTGGGCTAGGGAACATGGCATTGAGTGGGTGTACCATATCCCTTTCCATGTACCAGCTGCAGGCAAAGTGGAGCAGTGCAATGGATTGCTAAAAACCACCTTGAAAGCACTGGGTGGGGGATCTTTCAAAAACTGGGAACAGCATTTAGCAAAGGTCAGTTGGTTAGTTAACACCTGAGGCTCCACCAACTGAGCAGGCCCTGCCCAATCTGAGCCCCTGCATACAATAGATGGAGACAAGGACGCAGTAGTACATGTTAGATGACTGTCTTGGGGTGACTTTATGATGCTATATATCCCAATCGCCTGCTTAATGAAAAATATTAATTCTGTGTCTTTAAACTGACTCGAGAAGCCAGGCGCTGTCTTCCTCCTATGTTTGTCCAAACCGTGACAATGACTGTTAGGAAAGACTGTTTTTGAAGCATCCCCCACCCAGTGCCTTCAAGGTGGTTTTTAGCAATCCATTGCACTGCTCCACTTTGCCTGCAGCTGGTGCATGGTAAGGGATATGGTACACCCGCTCAATGCCATATTCCCTAGCCCAGGTATTTATAAAGTTGTTCTTGAAATGAGTCCCGTTGTCGGACTCAATTCTCTCAGGGGGTACCATGCCTCCAAAGGACTTGCTTTTCCAGGCCCAGGATGGTGTTCCGGGCAGTAGCGTGAGGCACAGGGTAGGTCTCCAACCATCCTGTGGTGGCTTCTACCATTGTGAGCACATAGCACTTACCTTGGCATGTTTGAGGCAGTGTGATGTAATCGATCTGCCAGGCCTCCTCATACTTGTATTTGGACCACTGCCCACCATACCACAGGGATTTTATCCGCTTGGCCTGCTTGATCGCAGCACACGTCTCACAGTCATGGATAACGTGAGAGATACTATCCATGGTTAGATCCACCCCTCAGTCTCGTGCCCACTTATAGATGGCATCTCTGCCTTGATGGCCTGAGGCAACATGGGCCCATCGAGCTAGGAACAACTTTCCTTTATGTTGCCAATCTAAAGCTATCTTTGACACCTCTATCTTTGCAGCCTGATCTACCTGCTTGTTGTTGCGGTGTTCCTCATTAGCCCTACTCTTGGGGACATGGGCATCTATATGGCGGATCTTCACAGGTAGCTTTTCTACCTGGGCAGCGATGTCTTTCCACTCTTCAGCAGCCCAGATTGCTTTTCCCCTATGCTGCCAATTAGCCTTTTTCCACTTCTCCAGCCAACCCCACAGAGCATTGGCTACCATCCATGAATCAGTGTAGAGGTAGAGCTTTGGCCACTTCTCTCTTTCAGCAATGTCCAGGGCCAGCTGAACAGCTTTGAGTTTAGCAAGTTGGCTCGATCCACCTTCTCCCTCGGTGGCTTCTGCAACCTGTCGTGTTGGGCTCCATATGGCTGCTTCCCACTTTTGTTTCATCCTACAATGCAACAGGAACCGTCAGTGAAAAGAGCGTAGTGTGTTTCTTCTGCTGGCAGTTGGTTTTATGGTGGAGCTTCCTCAGCACATGTCACTTGTTCTTGCTCCTCTTCGTCAGTGAGACCAAAGTTTTCACCTTCGGGCCAATTTGTGATTATTTCCAAGATCCCAGGGCGATTCAGTTTTCCAATACGGGCACGCTGTGTGATGAGAGCAATCCATTTGCTCCATGTGGCATTGGTGGCGTGGTGGGTAGAGGGAATCTTTGCTTTGAACATCCACCCCAGCACTGGTAGTCGGGGTGCCAGGAGGTGTTGTGCTTCAGTGCCAATTACCTCTGAGGCTGCTTGGACTCCTTCCTAGGCTGCCAAGATTTCCTTCTCTGTTGGAGTGTAGTCAGCTTCGGACCCTCTGTAGCTTTGGCTCCAGAATCCTAGTGGTCGACCTCGAGTCTCACCAGACACCTGCTGCCAAAGGCTCCAGGACAGACCATGACTCCCTGCTGCGGAGTAGAGCACATTCTTCACTTCTAGTCCTGTCCTGACTGGGCCAAGGGCTACTGCATGAGTGATTTCCTGCTTGATCTGGGTGAAGTCTTGTTGCTGTTCAGGGCCCCAATGGAAATCGTTCTTTTTGCAGGTAACCAGGTAGAGAGGGCTTACAATCTGACTGTACTCAGGAATATGCATTCTCCAAAAGCCTATGGCACCTAGGAAAGCTTTTGTTTCCTTCTTGTTTGTTGGCAGAGACATTGCTGTGATCTTATTGATGATCTCGATGGGAATCTGAAGTCATCCATCTTGCCACTTCACTCCCAGGAACTGGATCTCTCGAGCAGGTCCCTTGACTTTGCTCTTCTTGATGGTGAAACCGGCTTCCAGGAGAATCTGGATGATTTTCTCTCCTTTCTTGAACACTTCTGCTGCCGTGTTCCCCCACACAATAATGTCATTGATGTACTGCAGATGTTCTGGAGCTTCACCCTTTTCCAGTGCAGTCTGGATCAGCCCATGGCAGATGGTGGGCCTGTGCTTCCACCCCTGGGGCAGTCGGTTCCAGGTGTATTGCATGCCCCTCCAGGTGAAGGCAAACTGAGACCTGCACTCTGCTGCCAAAGGAATGGAGAAAAATGCATTGGCAATGTCAGTAGTGGCATACCACTTCACTGCCTTGGACTGCAGCTCGTACTGGAGCTCCAACATGTCGGGCACGGCAGCGCTCAACGGTGGAGTCACTTCATTCAAGGCATGATAGTCCACAGTCAATCTCCATTCTCCCTCAGATTTACGCACAGGCCAAATGGGACTGTTGAAGGGTGAGTGGGTTTTGCTGATCACCCCTTGGCTCTCCAGCTCACAGATCATCTTGTGGATGGGAATCACAGCACCTCAAATTGTCCGGTACTGCCAGCAATGCGCTGTTGAAGTGTCAATTGGTACTCCTTGTCCTTCCCCCTTTAGAAGGCCTACTATAGATGGGTTCTCTGATAGTCCAGGCAAAGTGTTCAATTGCTTAATGCCCTCTGTCTCCACAGCAGCTATCCCAAACGCTCACCTGAGTCCTTTTGGGTCTTTGAAATACCCACTTTGGAGGAAGTCTACGCCCAGAATGCACAGGGCCTCTGGGCCAGTCACAGTGGGATGTTTTTCCCACTCTTTTCCAGTCAGGCTTACCTTGGCTTCCACCAGGGTCAAATCCTGTGATCCTCCCGTCATGCCAGCAATAGAGACACGGTCTGCCCTCACATATCGTGATGGGATTAGTGTGCACTGTGCACCAGTGTCAACCAAGGCCTCATATTTTTGTGGTTCTGATGTGCCAGGCCAACGAATCCACACAGTCCAAAAAACATGGTTTTCCCTAGCCTCCACCTGGCTAGAGGCAGGGCCCCTCTAGTCCTGGTTATCCTTCTTTCCCTGGGTATACATTTTAGAGGTTCCTTCGAGGGGATCAGACACATCATCTTCTCCTCTATCATACCTGTCAGTTCAGCTATGGGTAACGTGCTGCTTCCTTTCTGGTGGAACTTCATTTTGAGTCTTGCTCTCCTTTAATTCACGCACTCGTTGCGCCAGAGCAGCAGTGGRTTGTCCATGCCACCTCCTCATGTTTTCCCACAATCACACAGGAAAAACCACAGCTCACTTTGTGGAGTGTACCTTTTATCTCTAGCTGGAGGACGTCTGTATCTGGTAATAGAACCTCTGGTCTGTACCACCGAGATTTGGAGAAAGTTCTCTTTAATCTCCTCCTTGAGTTCCCGGTGATTCTCCTCCATCCTATCTTCCAATTTCTGCAGACGTGTTTCCACAGTTGAAATTTTTGCATGTGTTGGGCCGTGCATGGCATCTGCATATGCTCGGAGCTTCTTCGCCATATCACACACGGTCCCCTCCGGCTCCATTGTTGCTAAAGCAGAAGTGTATTCTGGTGGCCCAAGTCGTACGAGTCTTAGCCACATCACTGGTGTAACTCTTATCAAGTCTGGATACCTATTTGCATTTATTGGGTCATGTGTGAAGACAATCTCTACCGCCGCCAGTTCTCTCATGCCTTGAATCGCCTGTTCTATGGTCTTCCACGAGGTTTGCTGCAAATAGAGATCGTCTTGGCACTGGTATCTTTCTCTCACACTTATCAAGAGACATATCCAGAGACTGAGAGGGTCATGCAGCGTTACCATCTCTTGGTTGATAGCCGGATCACGTGACAGGGATCCCAAATGCTTCACTTCAGTGCCATCCCAAATTGTAGTATCGCCTGCGGCATCCCAAATACGGACTAACCAACTTAATATAGATTCATCAGACTGTCAGGTGTAATCCTTTCTTAGGCCATGAAGGTCCTTCAGGGACATGGACTCAATATTGATTTCTGGTTCTGAGTCGGTTGCTGGCCTTGTGGGTCCTTCCCCTGCATCATCATCCTTCACTGGGTGATTGGTTTTGGTTTTGTGTTTTCTTCTTGTGCCAGGAGCAACTGTCATTGGCTTAGGCTCCCTGTCTGGTTTGGCTGCAGCCTGAGTAACTAGGGTGTCTGCTGATTTATCTTCCTGCCCCTCTGCCTTTATCTGCTGCCCTGCAATACCTAGCACTGTGCAATAAGCATATGCCAAGGCCCAGTACATTGCAGTGAGCTTTTTCTCATTAGAGTTGTCATTGCACTTCCCTTGTAAATATTTCCCCACCTCAGCTGGGTTCTGAATTTGTTCAGGGGGGAAATTCCAGGCTATCGGGTCAGAGAATTCCTTCAGGGTTTGGCCCATATCCTCCCATTCCCCACACCACTCAGTATTTTCCATGCCTGGGTCAGGTGTCTCATCAGCTCCTTTGGACATCTCAGCCCTGATTCTAGACAGGCTGTAAAACATATAGAATAAACCTGTGAGATTAAGCACCAGGAAAGCAGTTTCTTTAACATTCAGAGGAAAGTGAACATTCTCAAAAGATGATGAATCAAATTGAAAGGGGAAGCCATCTCCTCCTACAAATTGAGTGTAATTACTGGAAGACCCCCTGAACAGGCAACTGAGACTAGGACGCATAAACAACAGACCATACACATCTTGAACAACTCCCAGTACCTCTGTTAACTTTCCATAAATCAGTATCACCAAGAAAAGCAAAATAGCAGTCCAGGTTAGTATCCCTGCTTTGAAAAAGGTAAATTCCAAGGACAAAATTGGAGCTATCTGTGGGTAAGCAAACAGGCCTAGAGACCAGAAAAGCATTAGTACCTCAAACAGGTCTAGAGACTAGAAAGACACCAGTACCTTAAACCACATGGTAACTACTTCACCCCACTACACAGTAATTAAAACCAAATTGTAATTAGCACAGTTTTTTTCACTTTCCCGGCCAATGCACCGAAATTGTCTGTCTCGGTCGGGCCACCACATCTGGGCGCCAAAATTTGTTTGTCACAGTTTGGACAAACTTATGAGGAAGGCAAGAGTAGTCTCCTCTGCAAACGATACAGTTCCAAAACTCCCTTCCCCCCTCACCTTTGGAATTTCTCAGAGGAAAGTGAAAAAAACTGTATTTAACAAACCAGTGTCCTGGGGGGTGTGATGCAGGCACCAGGGGAAGGGAAGAAAAACAAAAAATGAATAATGTTAGATAATAAACCTCTCGTGGTGCAAGAACCTGGATGAATTCAGAGATCTTTTTCTGGGTGTGGTTTTCTGCTCTTCTTGAAGATAGTGTACGGTGTAGGCCCCTCTCCAGGCCTGTCCTAGTTTGAAGGACAGGTGTCTGTCAAGGAAGGTGGGAAACCTTCCTGCAATAGAGGATGACCCCCCTCCCTCCTCCGAATTACTATACCCTTGAAATTAAGGGGCTCTCAGGCAAAGATGTGGTAAAAAAAATAACAGTTTTTTAATAGGGTTATATATCTATATATATATAACAAGACAGTTAAACAGCAACAATAAGAGCACAGACAAACCAGTAACAGTCCTTTGTCTGTCATTGGGTGATTCTCTGTTGGGGCAGAGAGGCTGCAGTCACTCCCTCGCAGCTGCAGGGGGCGCTGTGGCGTGAGTGTGGCGACCTCTCGTGGCAATGGCGTCTCTGGCAAGCGGGAGAGGGAGAGGGCAGATCGCTCCCGGTGTGAACTCCCGGGGCAGCAGCCCGGCTCAGCACCAACCTCAGCAGTAGGCAGCAAGCAGCGCAGGCAGGCAGGGTTGACTGGGGAGCGATGGACCTCGGTATCACCCACCAACAGACCAGCAGAAGGCAGGAACAGCAGAGACGAGCAGACCCCGGTATTGACCCACGTGGAGCAGAAACCCAGACTGGTGGCAGATGGCAGAGATGAGCAGCTCTGGGCAGTGACCGGTTACAGAGTAACGCTGCACCCTGTGCCACGGTGGGACACCCATGGAGACGTCACAGTGTCTCTGTGCTCTGGAGCGAGCGGGCGGAGACATCGCAGTGCAGCAGTTTTCCTGGAGCAGAACCGGCACTCAGCTGCAGACACGACCATCCTTACCGAACGCCAAGCGGAGAAGACAGCAGCGAGCCCGGTCTCCACCCACCACTTGCCAAAGTCTTGGGAAGTCCCCCTTCATCTCTCGTGATGATAAGCTCCAGCCTCTGGGGAAACAACCCCCTTGCCAATAGTTCCAGCTCTTTGTTTCTTTAATTGGGGAAATTGTCCTGGCCTCTGGGTTGGGCAAGCAATCCCTTTTGTCTTTAAGTATCGTCCATTCTGGGTGATCAGTGTGGAATGCGGTTGGACAGACAACTTTCTTTGTTCTTAAGTATTGCTCATTAGTTCCCGGCCAGCCCCTCCCCACCTACACAGTCTCCCTGCTACATGGGGGAAAGAAAAGAAATTCTCGTTTGTCAAACCCATAACAGGGCTCAGGGTGTAGGCCTCCGGTGGTGATGGTATGTAGAACGGAGCCCAGTTGTCTGTTGTACAGTTCCAAAGGAAGAAGGAAAAACCACAGTCCCAGAAAAAGCTGTCTTCTTTCCTTACCTCAGCCAGGAGGCTAGCTAAAGAGCAAAGAGTAAGTCTTTAACTCTCTGATCTCTCCTGAGAAACACAGGGGCGAGAGCTAACAGAAAAAGAAATTAAAAGTGCTCTCTCTATCTCTCTCCTGAGAATGACAAAGCCGAGATAGGTGGCTGCTAGAGAGAAAAAAAAAGTGTTCCCTTCACCTTCAGCTGCCGAAGAACTGCTGTCGAAGCAGCAGTGATAAGCCAGGAATGTGAGTGTCCTTGAAGCAGTCAAAACACAGCACCTGGCTCCTCGACCCAGCTTAAAGGCACAGAGTTAATATTTTGCATTAAGCAGGCAATTGGGATATATAGCATCATAAAGTCACCCCAAGACAGATGGGGTGGGGGTTTTGGTCAGTTTGTTACCCAAGATTTTCTTCCACTGCTCATGGAGAGGAGTCGTTTCCCTGCTGCACCGTGAGGTCCCTCCCACGGGAGACAGTTCTCCACAAACTTCTTCAGCGTGGGTCCACTCTCACAAGCAGCAGTCCTCCCAAAACTGCTGCAACGTGAATTCCTCCCATGGGCAAACAGTCCACCGAAAACTGCTGCAGCGTGGGTCACTTCCACGGGGTGCAGTCCTCCAAGGACAGGCTACTCCAGCCTGGAAGCAAGGCCTCTCTCTCCACTGGGACTCTCACCAGACCACAGCCTCCTCTAGGCATCCACCCGCTGCAGCGTAGGCACCTCCTCCACAGGCTGTGGGTGCATCTCTGCATCCCCTGTGGACCTCCATGGGCTGCAGGGGGACAACCTGCTTCACCATGGTCTTCAGCACAGGCTGCAGGGACATCTTGGCTCCAGCGCCTGGAGCACCTCCTGCCCCTCCTTCACTGACCTTGGTGTCTCCATTGTTGTTTCTCACATGTTCTCACTCCTACTCTGGCTGGAAAATTACAACTGTGCCACCACCCTTTGTTTTGGTTTCTTCTTAAATATGTTATCACAGAGGCGTTACCACCATCTCTAATTGCCTTGGCGTTGGCCAGCAGCACGTCCATCCTCAAAGCCATCAGGGATTGGCTCTGCTGGACATGGGAGAAGCTTCTAGCAGCTTCTCACAGAAGCCACCTATGTGGCCCCTCCGCTACCAAAGAACAGGCCCTGCAAAACCAATACACATGGTCTTTGCAAATTTCTACTGTACCAAACAATTTATCCTAATTCTGCACAACCTTGGCCAAGGGCATCCCCTTATCTACTCCAAGTATATTTCCAATTGTTTCAAACACTACGAGGGACTTGAACCCCCTTTTTATGTGTGCTGAGGGATTCTACCAGCCTCTGCACAGTATGAGGGTCTACAAACCCCCTACACTCCCTATGAAGGAGTCCGCACCCCCTACACAGTACGAGGGACAAAAGCCTCTCCCCATGTGAGTCTCCAAAACCTTTTTGCGTCATGGGAGAGACTCGAGCACCCTGACCTCACACCTTATGGGGGACTCCACATCTCCTCTGTGTGCCTTATGACGCACACTTGTTCCTGACCAACTACCAATAATTTCACCAAATCAGCACAAAATGCCACACCATCAGAGAGACTCAAATCCACCATTATAATTTATACAGAATCTGCTCAGGGATGTGCATCCCCCATGATGAGCAAAACGGGAGACCTGGCTACAACAGACATGGAGGAGGCTGAGGTACTCAGCAACTGTTTTGCCTTGGTCTTTGCCAGCAAGTGCTTTGGCCATGCCACCCAATTCAGAAAAAAAGGCAGGGACTAGGAGAAGGAAGTATTGCCTACTGTAGTAGAAGATCAAGTTTGAGACCATCTAAGGAACCTGAAGGTGCACAAGTTCATGGGACTTGATGAAATGTATCCACTGGTCCTGAGGCAACTGGTGGAAGGTGTGGCTACGCCACTATCCATCATATTTGAGTTGTGGCACTTCAGTGAAGTTCCCACTGACTGGGAAAGGGGAAATATAACTCCCATTTTTGAAAAAGGAAATAAGGAAGACCCAGGGAACTACAGGCCAGTCAGTTGCACCTCTATGCCTGGCAAGATCATGGAGCAGATCCTCCTGGAAACTATGCTAAGGCACATGGAAAATAAGGAGGTGGTGACAGCCAACATGACTTCACTAAGTGTCTTAGGGATGGTTTGTATCCCATAACCATTTTTACTGGGAATTGTCACTGTTCACTCCCTTCTTCATGGTAGGGGGGATATCGCAAGAGATGTAAGCTCGGCTGGAACCCCGTGGCAGGGGGGGGCAGGGTTTTGCCGCTTCCCTTCTGATTGGGGATCAAGGCAGCAGCCACTTGTGGTATGGAGAGCAGGTGCCTGTTTCTCCTGAGAAAGGGCTACGTTATAGCTTGCTGCCTGGGTCTGCCCTCTTTTTCACCATTTCTGCCAGCTGCCAGTGGGTGATACGGAGGTCCATTGCTGTCCAATCAGATCTGCCCACCTTCGCTGTTTGCTGCCTGCCACCAGTGGTGGTGCCAAGATGGATTGCTGCTCATGAGTTTATAAAAAGGAGCAGTCTCCCCTCTTCCCCCTCCCCCAAGCCGCCATTGTGATGTGGAGAGGTTGCGGAGCTCGAGCTGGAGCGCCCCCTGCAGCCGCGGGGGAATCATCGCACCTGCCCTGACTTGCCAGGGCCCACTAGCACCTTCTGCCAGCTGCAAGAGTCACTGCAGCTGTCGCCTCGCCGGGACCCACCAGTGCCACCTACCAGTTGTGGTCATAACTACACCAAAAGGAAAATTGCTTGACAGGCGAGAAAAGGCTGTTGTTGGGTTTCTGTTCTGTTGTTGTTGCTGCTGCTGTTTTTCTGTCTTGTTTTATATATATATCTCCTAGTAAAGAACTGTTATTCATTTTCCCATATCTTTGCCTGAAAGCCCCATAATTTCAAGGTTATAATTATTTGGAGAGAGTGGGTCATTTTTTCCATTCCAGGAAGGTTCCCGCCTTCCTTGGCAGACACCTGTCTTTTAAACCAGAACACTTAAGGGCAAATTGTGCCTGACGAATTTGGCCTGCTATGATGGGATTACAGCAGTGGTGAATGAAGGAAGAGCAGCTGGCAACATCTACCTGGACTTGTGCAAAGCATTTGATACTGTCCCACACGACATCCTCATCTCTAAAATGGAGAGAAATGGATTTGACTCTGTGGATAAGGAATTGGCTGGATGGTCACACTGAGAGACTTGGTGTCAACGGCTTGATGTCCAAGTAGAGAGCAGTGATGAGTGGTGTCCCTGGGGGGTTGGCATTGGGACCAGCACTGTTTAACATCTTTGTTGGGGGCTTGGACAGTGGCATTGACTGCAACTTCAGCAAGTTTGCAGATGACACCAAGATGTGTGGTGTGGTCGACACACTGGGGGGAAGGGATGCCATCCAGAGGGATCTTGACAGCTTAGAGAGGTAGGTCCATGTGAACTTTGTGAAGTTAAACAAGGTCAAGTGCAAGGGCCTGTACCTGGGTCAGGGTGATCCCAAACATGGATACAGGCTGGGCGATGAGTGGATTGAGAGCAGCCCTGGGGAGAAGGATTTGGGGGTATTCATGGATGAGAAACTGAATATGAGTTGGCAATGTGTGCTCACAGCCCAGAAAACCAGTCATATCCTCGGCTGCATTAAAAGCAGTGTGGCCAGCAGGTCAAAGGAGATGATTCTCCCCCTCTACTCAGCCCTTGTGAGACCCCACACAGAGTACTGTGTTCAGCTCTTGGGGTTGTTTAGCCTGGAGAAGAGAAAGCTCTGGGGAGAACTTATAGCAACCTTCCAGTATTTAAAGGGGGCCTACAAGAAAGATGGCGAGGGCAGATATTGATAGGACAAGGGGTAATGGTTTTAAACGGAAAGAGGGTAGATTTAGATTAGATATTAGGAACAAGTTCTTTACTGTGTGGGTAGTTAGACACTGCATAATCTAGTGGATGGTATCCCTGCCCATAGCAGGGGGGGTTGGAACTAGATGATGTTTATGGTCCCTTCCAATCCAAACCATTCTATGACTGACTTACTTTCTGAATTCTACAATTTAAAGTTGCATTGCAGTGATAGTGAAACTGAAGTTGGTATTATGCTCACTGTGATACTTTTACCACACTATTACCCACATGATTAACAACAAAATTCACAACAGGGGTAGCTCAAGTGGACATTGTAGGTCATGAGAAGAGAAAATGGCTTACTTAAAAGAATTTGACAAGCAGCAAAAAAAAGACATCCTTATTTTACATTCCTTTATTAAACTATGAGAAAAACAAAAGTTTCAGAAGGGGTGTTGCCAAAGGAGATCACAAGCAACAAGACATTGAAGCTTCAGCAGGGATTTCTACCAGTTTTGCCAAAGCAAATGATACCTAATATTAAACCTAATAAACCATCTGCTTATTAGAGGGACTGGCTTTAGCCATAAAATTGTTGCAGAGTTAATTTTCTTCCTTTTGCTAACTACACAGGGGGACAGGGGGCCTCAAGAGGAACAACAGCAACAGAAGCAGCCACAGCGAAACCAGGTTATCAGACCCAGTGTCAAAGTGGTTCACACCTCGTCTTCTATTTAATGGTAAGTGCGGGTGCTCAGCACCCTGCATTATTAAGTTAAAATTAATGCTCCTACTCTTGGGAGTAAAAGTCTTCACTGGAACTGACACTAAGATGATACCAGATAAGGGGGAAGAGATTTTTACACCCAAACACTTGTCTTTTAAGTCCCTTTTAAAGAGGGGTTTCCTTCCTAACACCACTGAATCAATAGTATTGCTTACTCCCCAAAAAAATGAGGGTGTGATATATGTAATGCTCCTGAGTGAATGGTATACTGGTCATATATATAAGTATATACATCCAACATAAAACCCACTTATCTCTGCCTAAGCTAAATCCACACTTAAGATATGCACACAGGTCACCAGTGTCCTGGCAGGTCCTTAGATCAGTGTGGAAGCTGAATGCATGGAGGCACTCACCTATCTCCAGTTGGTAATAGCTGTTCTGGGGCAGATGTGACCTTCTAGCATGAGTAAAGTTAGAAACAAATTCCGATTCATTACCTCAGACTGCTGAAACAGCCATGGAGGAGAAATTTGTGGAGATTTGAAAATGGAGGTTGCCAGGTATCTGGGACTTACTTCTTGATAAAATTCAGTATTTGATAGCCCAGCAAAACCAAGGGTACCAGCTGAGGACATTTCTATCTAAACATCAAGCTTCATATGCTTATTTATTTTGTTCTCGTGAGTCAGGTTCTTCTGAGTCACGCAGGGCAGGACTTCCTCCGTGCAGCGGCAGGGCCATTAAAAGAGTGTTCTAGGGAGTGCGGCGACCCGGAGCGCGGCGAACAGGAGTGGGCAAACAGGGGCGTGGCACGTCTCTGAGGGCATGGCACAGCAGTTTGCGCTTGCAGGGCAAGCAGGCAGGGTTGCAGGTTTCCCCCTGCTAGTGGGGTTTTTAGTTTGTTGAGTATTGTGCTTTGTTCGTTAGTTGGTATTGAGTTTTTTTGGTTTTTATTAGTAATGGTTTTCACACGGTCAAAAACTGCAGTTGGTTACAAGTGTATGTAACCAAATAGAACCCTTCAAAAAGGATGCGTCTGTTCAGATCCATTCCTGTGTGGAATGTTTAAGCTTATTAGCAGTACTGGGGGGCGTTGCAGAAAAAGCATGCCTACAGTGCGAGCAGGTGAATGATCATCTTTCACTGGTGGCCGAGCTTAGGGAGGAAGTAGAAAGGCTACGGAATATTAGGGAAAGCGAACGGGAAATTGATTGGTGGAGTTCTGCCCTTCCATCCTTGAGGGAGGCTCACCAAGAGTCAGAGGAGTCCTATGCCTGCAACTGTCAGGCAATAGGAGGACACCTGGTGGATGAAGGGGAATGGAAATAGGTCCCCACTCGAGGAGGTAATAAAAATTCCACCCAACCCCCATCACCTACCCGGGTGCCACTTCAGAATAGGTATGAGGCCCTGGATCTAGAAGATCAGCCAGATGACGTAGAAGAGAATGATCTGTCCAGTGAGTCTCCCAATTATGCTTCATCTGTCAGACAGATCACCACCTCTAACATTAAAAAGAAAAGAAGGGTAGTCGTAGTGGGTGACTCCCTTCTGAGGGGAACAGAGGGCCCCATATGTCGACTGGACCCATCCCACAGGGAGATCTGCTGCCTCCCTGGGGCCCAGGTATGGGATATTACCGAGAGACTACCTGGGCTGATTCGACCCTCTGATTATTACCCACGGCTGGTACTCCAGGCTGGCAGCGATGAAACTGAAAAGAGGAGCATCAGGGCAATTAAAAGGGACTTTAGGGCACTGGGTCAAGTGGTTGATAGGGTAGGAGCACAGGTAGTATTCTGCTGTTACGGGTTAGGGAAAAAAAAAAAGAAATTAAAAYTYGTTTCCTTTCCCCTGGRGTACCAGRGAGGCTGTGTAGTTGGGGAGGGGCTGGCCGGGAATTGATGGGCGATACTTAAGAACAAAAGAGAGTTATCTGTTCAGCTGCATTCCACGGTAATGACACAGAATGGACGGTACTTAAGGACAAGAGAGACCACTTGCCCAGCCCAGAAGCCAGGACAATTCCCTCAATTAAAGAAAACAAAGACTTAGTGAAGGGGGATGTTTCCTCAGAAGCTGGAACATCTCGAGAAGACTACCAGAGACTTGGGCGAGAGGTGGGTGGAGACCGGGGCTTGCCTCACTCCCCACTCTGCGTTCGGTGAGGGTGGTTGTATCTGCAGCGAGTGCCGGTTTCGCTCCAAGAACACTGCTACACTATGACGCCTCCGCCGGCTGGCTCCAGAGCATGAATACACTGTAACATCTCCGAGAGTCCCGCGGCAGCACAGAGTACAGAGTTACGCTGTAACCAACCTCCAGCCGGAGCTGCTCGTCTCTGCTGTTTCCTGCCTTCTGCTAGTCTGTCGGTGAGTGATACCGAGATCCATCGTTCCCCAGTCAACCCTGCCTGCCTGCGCTGCTTGCTACCCRCTGCCAAGATTGGTAGAGCCGGGCTGCTGCCCCGTGGGTTCACRCCGGGGGCGACCTCYCCCCCTTTCCTGTTCGCCGGAACCGCCATTGCCRCGTGAGAGTCGTCGCGCTCGYGCCACAGCGCCCCCTGCAGCCGCGGGGGAGTCACCGCAGCCTCTCTGCCCCAACAGAGGATTTTTTCCCAACAACACACAAAGAACTGATAAAGAGTTTGTCTGTTCTCTTATGGTTGCCGTTTAACCGTCTTGTTTTATATATATATAATTTATATAACCCCAGTAAAGAACTGTTATTCTTTTTACCACATCTTTGCCTGAGAGCCCCGTAATTTCAAAAGTACAGTAATTTGGAGGAGAGAGTCATTCCTGTGCTCAAGGGAGGTTTCTCACCTTCCTTGACAGACACCTGTCCTTCAAACCAGGGCAATTCTTGGCGCCCAATGTGAGGCTCGAGGGCATTGAGAAAAAGAATAACAGTTTCTAAGTAACCCAATTTGTGTGTTAGATATAAAATCACGCTACACATCACCATGTGGTGGAGCTTGCTTCGGTTCTGTTGGCAAATGATCATGGCTACGTATCTCCCATTTGCAGCTCCTCTTCTACACATGAGTCCTGTGACTAAGACCACTGTGGCTGTTACCCTGTTTGTGGAATGAGTCAATAAGGTGAAAGATTCAAAGATTGTAAATCTCCTCTGGAATGCGGGTGCGTGGCTGCATAAATGTCACGCGCTAGCCTCACATCTTTTGAGGTCCTTTAATAATGGTACCCATTCGAAAGAAGCAACAAAGGAGGAAGTTTTCTCCCAATTCTTCACTGACCTTTTTGGGCCTATCCCAACAATTTTTGAAGGGGTCAGTATTTCTCTAGATGCTAACCATATCATGCAATGGCTGGTGTTGCTGGTAGGCCTATTCTATTTAGCATTTAGAAATAAAGTGAGATTGCCTTGGGTAACCACTCAGACATCTACCACAGATACTAGGGCTGCTGCCCAGGGGCATGTCCCAGGGGCTRGAGGCACTGCCCAACAGCCTAGCATTGCCCAACAGCCCACAGTAGAAACAAATCACTCAGATTTGACAGAGATGGTGGAGGAGATAGTCCGAGTGTTAAAAGAACGTTTGTCCCCATCTGCTTGAAAACCCTCCCCTTGCCCTAAGGAGGACAAACCCAGTGACACAGCAGTAGAACTGAGAGATGTTACAACCGCGCAGGTTCCAGCTGCACCACAAGGGCAGCCACAACCAGTGGCAGTTGCCCCTGTGCAAAGGAGAAAATATAAAACCAAATCAGTACACCCAGTTAGTGATGATAAAATACCAAGGCCCTCACAACCCGTGGAGGGGCCAGAGCCTGAGATCATCACAGAGTCCCTGTCGCATGACAGTCTCCGCAATCTGCGGAATGACATTGTGAAACGGGGGCGCGAGGCATTTTCAACCTGGTTGACTCGAGTTTGAGACCTTATGGGCCCAAGTAGCCAACTAGACAGTAGTGAAGCTAGGTACTTGGGATCCCTGACCAAGGATGCAGGCATTGACCAGGTGTTCGTGAGGGAGCCAGGGCCTCTTCCTCTCTGGGAGTGACTCATAACAAGTATAAAAAAATTTTGTCCACAGAGAAAGACTGCAAGAGCACCATCACAGAATGCCCTAGAAGACCACTGAGGATGGGATCCAACGCATGAGAGAACTGGCAGTGTTAGAAATACTCTTTAGAAGAGACGGGCAACACAGTAACGACCCTGACAAAGTGAGATGCACACCGCAGATGTTGTAGAGCCTGGCACACCTCGGGCCACCCGAATACTCCAGCTTCCTGGCAACAATAAATGTYGAGGACAACCGAGAGACTGTGAGTCTGTAGCCAACAAACTCAGGAACTATGAGAGCATAGTTCATGGCACGATAAAAACTCAAGTTTCCGCTATAGCAAGGAGTCTCAAAGAAGAAATAAAAGAGAAGATGAAGACAGAGAGAAGGGAAAGCAGTCCCTATGTAGCATCAGTGCGACGCAGAGCCCCCGACGTCAGAGCCACTCACCCCCCAGCCAGAGAGAGTAAATACGCCCCACAGACTGAATTGTAGTACTTCCTACTTGACCATAGAGAAGACATGAGACAGTGGGACAGGAAACCTACCCGTGTCCTAGCAGCCCGAGTACAAGAGTTAAAAAAGAAAGAAAAGGGGAAGTCAATGAGAGTGAGTGCAGTGCCAATTTCCCGTAGACAAAAGTCTGACCCACTGGAAGGTACCTCCCATATGTATTCGCCAGACCAATGTTAAAAGAGCCCTGCCTCTAGCCAGGTAGAGGCCAGAGAGAACTGAGTCTTTTAGACTGTGTGGATCCGATAGCCTAGAATGTCAGAGCCACAAAAATATGAAGCTTTAGTTGACACTGGTGCTCAATGTACTTTAATGCCATCAGGACATGTCAGAGCAGAGCCTGTTTCTATTGCTGAAGTGACAAAGGGATCGCAGGAGTTGACTTTGCTAGATGCTGAAGTGAGCTTGACAGGGAAAGACTGGAAGAAATATCCCATTGTGACTGGCCCAAAAGCCCCGTGTATTTTGGGCATAGATTTTCTCCGGAGTGGTTATTTCAAAGACCCAAAAAAACTCAAGTGGGCCTTTAAAATAGCTGCTGTAGAGACAAAGAGCATCGGGCAATTGAACACCTTGCCTGGACTGTCAGAAAATCCGTCTGCAGTAAGACTCCTGAAAGTAGAAGAACAACGAGTCCCAATTGCCACTTCAACAATGCATCGCCAGCAGTACCGGACAAATCGAGATGCTGTAATCCCTATCCACAAGATAATCTGTGAGCTAGAAAGCCAAGGGGTGGTCAGCAAAGCCCACTCACCCTTCAACAGTCCCATATAGCCTGTGCGCAAGTCTGATAGAAAATAGAAACTGACAGTGGACTATTGTGGCTTGAATGAAGTGACTCCACCTTTAAGCACTGCTGTGCCAGACATGTTAGAGCTCCAGTATGAACTGGAGTCCAAGGCAGCGAAGTGGTATGCCACTATTGACATTGCCAATGCGTTCTTCTCCATTCCCCTGGCAGCAGAGTGCTGACCTCAGTTTGCTTTCACCTAGAAAGGCGTGCAGTACACTTGGAACCAACTTCCCCAGGGGTGGAAGCACAGCCCCACCATCTGCCATAAGCTGATCCAAGCCGCACTAGAAAAGAGTGAAGCTCCAGAACATTTGCAGTACATAAATGACATCATTGTGTGAGAAAACATGGCAGCAGAAGTATTTGAGAAAAGAGAAAAGATCATCCAGATTCTCCTCCAAACCAGCTTTGCAATCAAAAAGAATAAAGTCAAAAGACCTGCCTGAGAAATCCAGTTTCTGAAAGTGAAGTAGCAAGATGGACGGCGTCAGATTCCCACTGAAGTCATCAATAAAATCGCAGTGATGTCTCCACCGACCAGCAAGAAAAAAACACAAGCTTTTCTCAGCACCATAGGCTTCTAGAAAATGCACATTCCTGAGTACAGCCAGATTGTGAGCCCTCTTTACCTAGTGACCCGCAAGAAGAACAATTTCCACTAGAGCCCTGAACAGCAACAAGCTTTCATCCAGATCAAACAAAAAATTGCTCATGCAGTAGCCCTTAACCCAGTCAGGACAGGGCCAGACGTAAAGAATGTACTGTACTCTGCAGCCGAGAACAATAGTCTCTCCTAGAGCCTTTAGCAGAAAGTACCTGGTGAGACTCAAAGCCGACCACTAAGATTCTAGAATCGGAGTTACAGAAGGTCCGAAGCCAACTACACCCCGACAGAGAAAGAAATCCTGGCTGCCTATGAAAGAGTTCAGGCTGCCTCAGAAGTAATTAGCACAAAGGCACAACTTCTCCTGGCACCCCGGCTACCAGTACTGGGGTAGATGTTCAAAGGAAAGGTTCCCTCTACTCACCACGCCAGATGCCACATGGAGTAAGTAGATTGCCCTAATCACACAGCGTGCCCGTATTAAAAATCCAAATCGCCCTAAGATCTTGGAAGTAATCACAAATTAGCCTGAAAGAGAAAACTTTGATCTGGCATTTGAAAAGAAACAAGTAACACGTGCTGAAGAAGCCCCACCATACAACCAGCTGCCAACAGAGGAAACCCGATACGCTCTTTTCACAGATAGATCTTGTCGCATTGTAAAGGCGAACCGCAAATAAAAAGCAGCTGTATGGAGCCCCACAGGACAAGTTGCAGAAACTACCGAAGGGGAAGGTGAATCGAGTCAGTTTACAGAGCTCAAAGCAGTTCAGTTAGCCTTAGACATTGCTGAAAGAGAGAAATAGCCAAAACTCTACCTCTACACTGACTCATAGATGGTAGCCAATGCTCTGTAAGAGTAGCTGGAAAAGTAAAAAAAAGCCAATTGGCTGCGCAGAGAAAAACCAATCTGGGCTGCTAGGGAATGGCAAGACATTGCCACTTGGGCAAAGAAACTGACTGTGAAAGTCCGCCACGTAAATGCCCATGTGCCTAAGAGTCGAGCTAATAAAAAACACTGCAACAACGACCAAGTAAATCAGGCTGCCAAAATTGAAGTGTCACAGATTGATTTAAATTGGCAACACAGAGAAAAGTTATTCCTAGCTCGATGGGCCCATGATGCTTCATGTCATCAAAGCAGAGATGCCACCTATAAGTGAGCACGAGACCGAGGAGTAAATTTAACCATGGACAGTATCTCCCAGGTCATCCACGACTGTGAGACGTGTGCTGCGATCAAGCAAGCCAAGCAGGTGAAACCCCTATAGTATAGGAGAAAGTAGTCCAAGTATAAGTATAGAGAAGCCTGGCAGATTAATTACATCACGCTGCCGCAAACCAGCCCAAACAAGCGCTATGTACTCACAATAGTAGAAGCAACCACTAGATAGTTAGAAACCTACCCAGTGCCTCATGCTACTGCCCAGAATACCATCCTAGGACTAGAAAAGCAAGTCCTGTAGAAGCATGGTACCCCTGAGAAAATTGAGTCTGACAATAAGACTCATTTCAAGAACAGCCTTATTAACACCTGGTCTAGAAAACATGGCATTGAGTGAATGTACCATATTCCTTACCATGCACCAGCTGCCAGAAAAGTTGAGCAGTGCAACAGACTACTAAAAACCACCTTAAAAGCACTGAGTAGAAGAACTTTCAGAAATTAGGAGCTGCATTTAGTGAAGGCTACATAGTTAGTCAACACTCGAAAGTCCACTAACCGAGCTAGCCCTGCCCAATCCAAACACCTCCATGCAGTAGATAGAAATAAAGTTCCAGTAGTGCATATGAAGAGTATGTTAGGAAAAACTGTTTGAGTCAATTCTGCCTCGAGCAAAGACAAACCCATCCGTAGAGTTGTTTTTGCTCAGGGACCTAGTTGCACCTGGTGAGTGATGCAGAAAGATGAAGAAACCAGATGTATACCTCAAGGAGACCTTACTTTAAGTTGAATTATCCACAATGCTGTACCTCTACCCACATCTGTATGTATATATGTATATAGTTAGGGTAGTACATGTATGTATATAGTTTAAAAGTTTAAGTCTGATGTGAAATGTTAGTGTGAGAGGAAAGGGAAACAATTTTCGGGGTAGATAATGTTATGGGTTAGAAAAAAAAAAAGAAATTAAAACTCGTTTCCTTTCCCCTGGAGTACCAGAGAGGCTGTGTAGTTGGGGAGGGGCTGGCCGGGAATTGATGGGCGATACTTAAGAACAAAAG
>JACAXG010000260.1:160009-183897 GCA_018881555.1 Amblyornis subalaris | reverse complement strand
ACTGACAAATCTGCCTGTTCTCACCTTTTTTCTTCTTATCTATTTTAATTATTTCTCCATCTTCCACGGTTTCTGACCTTTAACTATCTGCTTACTTTTATCTGAACATGGTCTTTTTTGCTATTACTTCAGTATCACATACCATCCTTTGCAAAGTCCTCACCTTGCATTTCCATACATGTATGAAACAGAAAAGTTGTGGAATGTGTTCTGGTTTTGACTAGGACAGAGTTAATTTTTTTCCATAATAGCTTGTATAGGGCTGTGTTTTGGAATTGTGCTGAAAACAGTGTTGATAACACAGGAATGTCTTAGTTATGGCTGAGCAGTGCTTACACAGAGTCAAGGCCTTTTGTGCTTCTCACACTGCTCTGCCAGTGAGTAGGCTGGGGATGCAGCACAAGAGGTTGGGAGGGGACACAGGACAGCTGATCCCAACTGACCAAAGGGATATTCCATACCATAAGACATCATGCTCAGCAATAAAAGCTGGGAGGAAGAAGAAGGAAGAGGGGACATTCACTTATGGTGTTTGTCATCCCAAGTAACTGTTACATGTGATGGAGCCCTGCTTTCCTAGAGATGGGTCTAAATACCTGCCTGCCCATGGGAAGCAGTGAATGAATTCCTTGTTTTGCTTTGCTTGTATTCTTTCCCTATTAAACGGTCTTTATCTCAACCCATGAGTTTCTCATTTTTACCCTTCCTATTCTTCCCTCCATCCACCATGGGTGAGCTATGTGGTGCTTAGTTGCCAGCTGGGGTTAAACCAGGACAAAGAATCGGATCTCAGCTTCCAATAGCAGCAGTGTCAGCTCGGAGGTCTTCAAGCTGTCTCCTCTCTGCCCTCTCTACTACACACGTTTAAATAGGAAGCAGTCATACCTCCTTGCTCTTTCCCATTCTTCTTCTCAGTCAGATGCACTAGCCCTTAGCTGCTAGAAAAGATGTTTAGAAAAGATGTTTTCCATCTCCACCAGGAAAAGAGAACAGGTCAGAAAGCAAGCATCTGAAAGCCAAATTGAGTTTATGGACTAGTAGTTGAAGTAGTCTGTCCTAAGCAATGAAACAGAATTGACCAAAACTAACATGGCATGAATTTTTTTATTTTTTAAAAAATAGCATCGCTAATAGAAATAGAGAGAACTGAAATTCAATAAAATTTTATTAATTATTCTACTTATTTTTAGTAATAGTCTTCAATGTTTGAGGACCAGTTATTATCATTGTTAGAAGTATTCTTTTCTCCCTGGGATTGAAAAAAGAGTTTACACTGAATTTGTGAGTAAACTCCTACTGCAAGAATGGGTTGGGTTGGAAGGGACCTTTAAAGATTATCCAGTCCAACCTCCCTGTCACAAGCAGTGACACCTTCCATTACACCAGGTTGCTCAGGGCCCAGTCCAACCTGGCCTTGAACACTTCCAGGGATGAGGCATCCACAACTTTGCTGTGCAACCTGTTCCAGTGCCTCACCACCCTCACAGTAAAGACTTTCTTCCTAATACCTGTTGTAATAAACTGGATGGATTTTGGGGTCCCTTGCAGTCCTCCTGAAAGCGTGGCGTTTGTCCGGCAGTGCCTGACGCGTTCGGCAGTGCACACACACACACACACACAAAGGCGTACTTAGTTGAGGCAAAGAGTCGGAGGGGTTCTCCTTATGTGTTCCACAAAATAGGTTTATTCCATGAATCGTCAGGAAAGGAGAAAACCCAGAACAATGGAGGGTTCAGGGTTTTATCCCAGGGGCAGTGGGGGTGGAGAGACAACAGGGACCAATGGGTTGAGGGTCAGGGGGCAGAGAGAAGGCGGAGTAATACAACTTTAACCAATAGGGGCAAAAGAGGGGAGGAGCAGGGTACAGGGATAAATTGGATGCCCGAGTAAGGGAGAACACTCTAGAACTGAACCTTATAAGGGAACAAGGAGTAACAGGCTGCTCGGTCACTGCTGTGGCTGGCTCAAACACTGCAGCATTCTCTGCTACAGGCTCAGCCACCTCTACAAATACCTAATCTAAACCTACCGTCTTTCAGTTCAAAACCTTAATCCCCCTTTATATATTAAAAGGCTGCAATACAGTCTCCCTGAGCTTTCTCATTTGCATGCTGAACAACACCAACTCTCTCAGCGTTTCTTCATAGGAGAGTTGTTCCAACCCTCTGATCATTTTCCTGGCCCTCCTCTGGACCTACTCTAACAGGTCCACATCTTTCTTGTACTGGGGGCTCCAGAGCTGGATGCAGTACTCCAGGTGGGGTCCCCTTCTATAAAGAATTAAGCACAAACTGGAGTTTGCAACATCAAGAATTCCTAAGTTCTCTTATACTTTAGCAATATCCAAACTGTTCTGAAGTCCAAAACTTAGTAAGAGAGAGAGAAAGACTGCTCACTAGTTTATTTGGATTATGAGAATGCCTGGTCTCTGATTGAAATGGCATCCTGTTTTCTGGTCAGCTCTGTTTATAGGCTTCATGCAGCAGCAAAGGATAAAATATGCCATTTAATTTGATAGGTTTCATCCTTCCCAATCCTGGACAGAATGTAATATAAGTCACGTGGGAATTGAGGGTTGAAATAGCCAATAATAATTTTGAAAGTATCTTCCACTTTACTGAAATAATGCTAAAATTTTTCAAAGGGCAGACAGAGTTACCTAGCAGATAATGAACTGAGGATCTTTGCCCTGCTTTGTATCTCACTTTTATCACTGGCTTTTCAAAATATCTTGAACAAATAGTTTTTGATGGCTGCATTGTCTAAATAGAAAAAAATTAAATTATGGTGATCTCCATGAAGAGCTCTGAGATTTTTGGAAAGTGCTGTATAGGAGCTAAGTATTTTTTCTTAGAGTTAGCTGTGTAATTGTCATGGTTTAACCCCAGCCAGCAACTAAGTACCTGCTCACTCTGATGCCTTATCCGGGACTACCTAAAAAGAGAGGCTTGACAAAATTAAAAGAGTAAAAAGCAGTTACATTTATTTGAAGGCCTTCAGGTGCATCCAGAGCAGTCAGAGCTCACTCAGGGGTTACACCCTAAGATGGACCCCCTAAGATGGACTCCCCAAGATGGACGACCGGTCACGGATTTTCATACTTTTATAAGTTTGGTCCATTTGCATATCGGGATTAGTTCTTCCAATTACAGCTTCAGGTAATTAAGTAATTCACCCCAACTGTTGTTTACATTTCTCGGAGCCTGAGGCAATAAGGTGTCCTTGAGTTTTCAGGCCTGGAGAGAAGTTGTTTTGTCTGAAAGCAGTAGCTAACACTCTATCTGGACTTTAGAGTTATACACTAAAGAATTGGAGGGTTACAAATATACGAAAAATATAAAAGCTAAAATCCTAAGGCATCAACTCACTCTCCCCCCCTGCCCCCCCACGGTGGGATGGGGAGAATTGGAAAAAGGTAAAACCTGTGGGTTAAGGTAAGAACAGTTTAATAATTGAAATCAAGTAAAATAAAATACTAATACTAATAATTGCAATGAAAATGGAGATAGCAAAGACAGAAAGAGGAATAAAACCCAAGAAAAACAAGTGACACACAATAAAATTGCTCACCACCTGCTGACATGCCCAACTAGTCCCCAAACAGCAACCATCCCCTCCCTGCTAACTCCCTCCGGTTTATATACTGAACATGATGTTCTATTATATGGAATATCCCTTTTGCAAGTTTGGGTCAGCTGTCCTGGCTATGCTCCCTCCCAGCCTCTTGTGCACCTGCTCACTGGCAGAGCATAAGACACTGAAAAGTGCTTGACTTTGGGTAAGCACTCCTCAGCAACAACCAAAACATCAGTGTGTTGTCAACATTATTCTCATCCTAAATCCAAACCACAGCACTGTACCAGCTACTAGGAAGAAAATTAACTCTATCCCAGATGAAACCAGGACAGTTATTTAAAACATAGATATTAGAACCATATTAGAACCAGTGCCACCAAAAAAGCATGAAGATTGTTAGTAATTGGAGAGTCCTCACTGAGAGGCACAGAAGCACCCATTTGCCATCCGAACAATCTCTCTAGAGAGGTTTCCTGCCTGCCAGGGTCCCGCATTCATATCACAAAGAGGCTACCAAGCCTGATAAAGCCAGAAGTTTATCATTCATTCCTACTCTTTCATGTAGGCTCAAATGAGGCTGAAACAAGGAGATTGCAAAATATCAAAAGGGACTTTGTGTCCCTCGGAAAGATGTTGAAAGGATCAGGAGCACAGATAGTGTTCTCTATCCTCCTAGTTGGACGCTGGGACCCAGGAAGAAGGAGATTAATGGATCAGGTGAATGACTGGCTGTGTGGCTGGTGCCATGCTCAAGGTTTTGGGTTCTATGATCTTGGACGCACCTTTGAAAGACAGGGCATATTGACACCTGATGGGGCACACATGACCAGGTAGGGAAAGAGTGTTCTGGAAGCAAGCTGGCTGGACTTATTAACAGAGCTTTAAACTAGATTCAGCAGGGGAAGGGGATGTACTACTGTGTCAGAGAACCAGGAAACACCAACACTAGGAAGCAGCAGGGAGGGCTCCTCCCAAAAGCTGAAGTGTGTGATAGCCCAACTGAAGTTTCTCTGCATCAATGCACACAGCATGGGAAACAAGCAAGAGTTGGGAACCATGGTGCAATTAGAAAACTCTGACCTAATTGCTATCACAGAATCATGGTGGGACAAATCACACAACTGGAGCACTGCAATTGAGGGCTACAAGCTTTTCAGAAGAGAGAGGCTGGGAAGGGGGACAGGGGTGTTGCCCTCTATGTTAAGGAATGGATGGATTGTGAAGAGCTGCCTCTGAGAAACAGCAACAAACAGGTTGAGAGCTTGTGGGTAAAAATCAAGGACCAGACCAATAAAGGACACCTTGTTGTTGGGGTCTACTGCAGGCTGCCTGATTGGGGGAGCCTGTTGAAAAGGCCTTCTTGCTTCAGATAAAGAAAGCATCACCCTCGCAGGCTCTTGTCCTGACGGGGGATTTCAGCCACTTGGACATCTGCTGGGAAAGCAATACAGAATCACAAAATCACAGAATCAACTAGGTTGGAAAAGACCTTGGAGATTATCAAGTCCAACCTATGACCTAACACCACCTTATCAACTAGACCATGGCACTAAGTACCACATGCAGTCTTCTTTTAAACACCTCCAGGGACGGTGACTTGACCATCTCCCTGGGCAGCCCATTCCAATGCCCAATCACTCAGTAGAGAATTTTTTTCTGATGTCCAGCCTAAACTTCCCCTGACACAGGTTTAAGACTGTGTCCTCTCGTCCTGTTGCTGGTTGCCTGGGAAAAGAGATTGACCCCCCACCTGGCTACAACTTCCTTTCAGGTAGTTGTAGAGTGTGATGAGGTCTCTCCTGAGCCTCCTCTTTTCCAGATGGCAGTAAGCAATCCAGGAGACTCTTGGAGTGCATCGAAGACAACTTCCTGGTCCAGGTATGTTGTGGGTTTGGGTTTTTCAGGGAATTTTTTGTCCCATCTGAAAGGAAGACTCTGTGAGGGGAGAGGGTTGCCTAGGAAACAAATGCGGGTAATTAAGAAACAAAAAAACATGATCAAGCACTCCCACGTACCAGGATAATCACTCAGCCAGAGGAACAGAGTTTGGGATTTTTGGCTGGGGGTGAGCTCTTTGTCTGGGGGGTTGCTCTTGGGAGTCACGGGTAATACCTCAAGAGGTTGGGGGCTAACCAAGACTTGTCTAGGGGGGCGGGGGCTGGGTTCTGCCCTTTTCGGCTTGGTGGTCAGGGAAAGTGGTCACATGTGGTACAGGGAGCAAGTGCTGATTTTTCCCGAAAGCAGTGGTATGTTGTTACTTGCTGCCTGATCAGATCTTCTGTCTCCGCTGTTCCTGCCGCGGCTTGGGTGCAGTGCTATGTTGTGGCTTGCGGCGTGATCAGATCTGCCCGTTCCCACTGTTCCTGTTGCCGCCACTGCTCCCACTCCGAGGTTGCTGCTGCAGTCCTACTTGCCACCTGGAGTGGTGCTGGGACCAGCTGCTCCCTGTGGGTTTTGCAAGGGAAACCATCTTCCCTTTTGCCTGAGCAAAATCATCACACCTGCCCTGCCTCGCCGGGGCCCTCCAGCGCCCTCTGCCAGCTGCGAGAGTCACTGCAGCCACCGCCTCGCCCGCCAGCACCCCCTGCCGGTTGTAGTCATAACTACACCAAAAGGGAAATTGCTTGATGGGTGAGAAAAGGCTCTTATTGGGTTTCTGGTGGTTGTTGCTGTTGTTGCTGTCATTGCTGTTGTTGCTGCTGTTTGTCTGTATTGTTATATATCTCTCCTAGTAAAGAACTGTTATTCCTTTTCCCATATCTTTGTCTGAAAGCCCTGTAATTTCAAGGTTATAATAATTTGGAGGGACAGGGAAATTTTTTTCCATTCCAGGAAGGTTCCCACCTTCCTTGGCAGACACCTGTCTTTTAAACCAGGGCACCTACAAATGACCATAATTCTGTTGAACTTTCTAGGACAGAATGGTTACAGAGTAACTAAAGGAAAAGCTCAAATAGGAAAGACAACTGTGAGCTATTTGGGCTTCGAAATCACTCAAAGGCAGAGAATTCTTGGCTTTGACAGGAAGGAAGCAATCTGCCAAACTCCAGAACCATGGAACACCTGAGAATTACAAGGCTTTCTGGGAGTGGTCAGATGGTGCCGGTTGTGGATATTAAACTATGGACTTTTAGTGAAGCCCCTCTATGAAGCCCTAAAAGAAACAAACGAAGGACAATTGGTGTGGACTCCTGAGTGCCAAACTGCCTTCTGAAAACTGAAAAAGGCATTAATGACAGCACCTGCATTAGGGCTTCCTGATTTAACCAATCCGTTTGAACTGTTTGTACATGAGAGGCAACATTTAGCCCTGGGGGTCCTGATGCAGAAGTTGGGAACCTGGAGGAGACCTGTGGGCTATTTCTCCAAAAAGCTGGACAACATGAGCAAAGGATGGCCAGGATGCTTGCGAGCGGTTGCTGCAACTGCTCTACTGATCCAAGAGGCCAGGAAGCTCATGACTGGACAGCACATAACTGCCTTTGTCCCTCACATGGTGATATCCCTATTAGAGCAAAAGGAGGGGCATTGGCTATCCCCCAGCAGGATGCTCAAATACCAAGTTGTGCTTTTGGAACAGGATGATGTGGAATTAAAGATGACAGCAGCCACGAATCCAGCCATGTTCCTTGGTCCAAAGGCAGTGGATGAGGGAGCCCTGGCACAATTGTCTCCAAACCATCAAACAGGTATATTCCAGCAGAGCTGATTTGCGGGATGAGCCAATAGATAATACTGATTTAGAATTATTTACAGATGGAAGCAGTTTTGTAAAAGATGGAAAGCAGATGGCAGGATAGACAGTGGTGATCACTACTGAAGTATTAGAAGCTCAATCTTTACCAATTAACACGTCAGCCCAAAAAGGCAGAAATAATAGCACTAAAACAAGCACTGAATTTGGCAGCTGGCAAAAGAGTGAATATTTGGACTGATTCTAGATATGTGTTGGGGGTTTGGGTCTTTCAGGAAATTTTTTGTCCCATCTGAAAAGGAGACTCTGTGAGGGGAAGGGGTTGTCTAGGAAACAAATGGGAGTAATTAAGAAAAAAAAGAACATGGTCAAGCACTCCCACATGCCACAGAGATTGCCTGGCCAGAGAAACAGAGCTCAGGAGTTGCAGCGTGATCCTGTGAGAGGTGAAGAGACTCCAAGACTTGGCTGGAGGGGGTGGAGGCTGGGTTCTGCCTCTTTTCGACTTGGCAGTCGGGGAAGGTGGTTGTGCATGGTGCGGGGAGTGAGTACTGGTTTGTCCTGAGAACACCACTACACTGTGACTTGCTGCTGATTGGATCGGCTGTCTACACTAGTCCTGCCACCATTTGGGTACACTGCTACGTTGCAACTGTTGCCAACGGGGGATCTGCTGTCTCTGCTGTGGCTGGGCTTGCTGCTACACTGTAGCTGGCCGTCTGTCGCTGGGTGTGCCCGCCCCCTGCTGTTCCAGCCGCTGCTCTGAGGATACTGCTGTGGTCCAGCTCAATGGCCAGAGTGCTCCCTGTGAGTTTTGCAAGGGGAGCCATCTCCCCTCTCACCCAAAATGCCCCTGCCATATGGAGAGGCCGCCATGCTCGAGCCACAGTGCCCCCTGCAGTTGCGGGGAATCATCGCACCTGCCCTGCCTCACCAGTGCCCACTAGTGCCCCCTGCCGGCTGCAAGGGTCACTGATGCTGTCTCCCCTCTGGGAGCCAACAGTGCTCCCTGCTGGTTGTGCCCATAACTACACCAAAAAGGGAAATTGCTCAATGGGTGAGAAAAGGCTGTTACTGGGGTTTCTGGGGTTTTTTGTTGTTGCTGTTTGTTTACCTCATTATATATATCCTAGTAAAGAACTGTTATTCCTTTTCCCATATCTTTGCCTGAAAGCCCCATAATTTTAAAGTGTAAAGGGTTAGTTATAAAAATTTGGAGGGAGGAGGGAATTTTTTTCCATTCCAGGAAGGTTCCCACCTTCTTTGGCAGACACCTGTCTTTTAAACCAGGACAATATGCATTTGGTGTAATTCATGCCCATGGAGCTATATGGAAGGAAAGAGGACTGCTATCAGCTGAAGGATCAGCTATTAAACACGAAGAAATTTTGCAACTTTTGGAAGAAATTAAAAAACCAAAGGAGGTGGCAGTGATGCATTGCAAAGCACATCAATCTAGACAAATTAATGTTATAGTGGGAAACCAACTGGCAGACAAAGCAGCTCCAGGAGTAGCTGAAAAAGGCATCCTAGTGTTAGTACCACAAAAACAAATTGACATATCTGAATTTAAGCCTGACAGTGAGGATCAGTGCTTAGCAAATACATTAAAAGCCACTAAATCAGGGGGGATGGTGGGTAACAGACAGCCAACAGGTCATAGTTCTACCTTCTGTAATGAGGAAAATAATGAAAAAAGGACACAACAAAACCCATTGGGAAATTGAGTCCATGATATCTAGTCTCCAAAACTCTGTACTTAGTGTGGGAATGACTGAAATAGCAAAATCAATTTTAGTAAAATGTCCAATTTATTTAAAAAACAATCCCATAAATAAGAAAAGGCCACCTCCTGGAACAATTAAACAGGGAAATTCACCTGGAGATTATTGGCAAATAGATTTGTCTGAATTACCCAGGCAAAATGGGTATAGGTATCTTTTGGTATTGGTAGATACATTTTCTGGATGGCCAGAGGCCTTTCCCTGTCTCACCAATAAAGCTAGGCAAGTGGTAAAAATCATGCTTAAATAAATCATACCGAGATTTTGGGTGCCACTTGGGATGTCTTCAGATAGAGGTCTATATTTTATAGCAGATGTGGTGCAACAGCTGAGCAAAACCCTGAGTATAAAATTGGACTTACACCTTGGTGACCACAGTCAAGTGGGAAAGTGGAAAGGATGAATCAGACTTTGAAATGACAGATCAGTAAAATGTGACAAGAAATTTCCTTTAAATGGCCACAGGCCCTGATGCCTTAGGATTTTAGCTTTTATATTTCTCATATACTTGTAACCCTGCAATTCTTAGTGTGTAACTCTAAAGCCCATACAAAAATGTTAGCTACTGCCTTTAGACAAACAATCCATCTTCAGGCCTGGACCTCAAGGACACCTTACTGCCTCAGGCCCAAGATCTGTAAACAACCGTTGGTAAGGGGGGAGCAAACTTCGGGTGAGTTACTTCGTTACCTGAAGCTCTAATTGGAAGAACTGGCCCCAATATGCTAATAGACCAAACTTATAAAAGTATGGAGAACTCGTGACCGGTCGTCCATCTTGGGTGGTCCATCTTGGGGAGCTGATCTTAGGAGATCCACCTTAGGGTGTAAGCCCCCTGAGTGAGCTCTGATGTACCTGAAGGCCTTCAAATAAACACCACTGCTTTTAACCCTTTGATCTTTGTCAATCCTCTCTTTTTAGGTAGTCCCGGATAAGGCATCAGCCCTTCCTCTGGCTCTTTCGCGAGTCAGAATTCAGCCGAGGACAAAAACTGAAGTAAGCCCCTATGAATTGCTGTATGGACCGCCATATCAAACACCATCAATTCCCAGAGAAATACATTGAAAGGGAGAAACAGATTTAAATCTATACTTGATTTCTTTAGGAAAAGCTCTTGCTGGACTCCATCGGTTTATAGCCCCATCGGGACCAGTTGCTTTGGATGCACCCATTCACCCATACCAACCTGGGGACTTCATATATGTAAAGACCTTGAACTCTGAACCCTTGAAGGAAAAGTGGAAAGGACCTTTCCAAGTCCTCCTGGTAACCTACACTGCACTTAAGGCAGAAGGAATTGAACCCTGGGTTCATTACACACGGATAAAACCAGCAACCACACATCAAACACAGCAGAAACAAGACTAACACCATGGATTTTTCGTATATGTAAATCCCATTGTTTTAGGTATATGTTATGATTTTCTAGGGGGATACTATTTATTGGATCTAGATGAAGATAATTGCATATTTATAATAATAATGGAAACTATGTTGTTAATCTCTGGGAGGGGGAATGTGATTTAAAGCTAGTTCAAGATTTTGGCGGATTACAGAATGTGACCTCTATAACAGCTTGTTTGCCAACACCAACCTCTGCAGAAAATCCAGTTCCGTGGGGAGCTTTAGTCAGCAATTTGACAAAAGTTTGGGAACACATGTGGGAAGGAAATAACACCCATGCCAATTGGACAGTGACGGTAGGAGAATATTCCTTCCAATGGATGTGTAAGAACAATACTATTGAGAATTGTAATATCTCAAAACCGGATTTGAAAATAACCTCAGGAAATATTTATCAGCCAACAGATTGCACCAATACCCCTTGGGGATGTCAAATACTGGAAATATGGAATAGCCCCCAACATAGACAATGGGAATATATCCAGCCAGTTCAGTGGTGTCTGGACTGGGAAGGAAGTCCAGGCCTCCCAGAAGACCCCTTACAGGTCAGTATAAAATATTTTGATTTAATAAGGTCAAGGCAAAAGAATCCAAAGATAAAGGAAAAATGGAACTGCACTCAAATATACACTTGTACTAGTAGGAATCCTGAGATACAATGGCTCATGACCGTGGCCCAGGTTCTAAGGGTGGGATGTGTTTGTAGAAATTATTCTACCTTTCTTAATGACACCTGGTCTCACCTAACAAACAACTAGACTTGGAGAGATATAGACTGTGAGCAGGACACAGTAAAATCATTAGGACCCACAGTATGAGTAGGAAGTAATGGAATTTGGACCACACATTTGCCTTTGGGAGAATCAAGAGTACAATGGACACTGGGAATATTAACGTTATGTCCCTTGTGGAAGGAGTCACCATTGGGAATCCGACTATGGGGAGCAGTTAAACGTGATGAAACTTGGAAACATCCCCGTACAGGAACCATAGTGGGATGGATTTTAGAATCCATCTTCACTCCACAAATATCTACCTTCAGGAAGAGTGGCCATACACAATTTGACTCTGCAAATGGAAACTTTAGCAAATGTAACTAAATTGGGGTTTACTGAAATAAATGAACAATTGCAAGCCACAACTAAAATGACCTTACAAAACAGATTCGCTTTAGATCTATTGCTGTTACACGAACATCGAGTATGTGGATACCTGAATTTAAACAATACTTGTGTGCACATTCCAAATATGACTGCTGTTATGAATGAAGTGAGAGTTTTAGACAGGCCCTGCCTTCACTCAGATTTCTGGCAGTAGCTCTATTGAGGCAACCTGCACCCCAAAATCACTCTTGCTTGCAAGTTCTTAATAATGGCCAATTAGGTCTATTACAAAATGAATTATTTATTGAATAGACACAAGATTAACAGATAAAAGACTTTAAACAGACTACTTACTACACAGGATAAAGTACTACTAGTAGATTACATAATACAGTGCATGATATAAAGGTACCTATATTACAGCTAGTGAAGAAATAGTATAGATTAGGAGCCAATGTAACTTACCACCGAATTGATGATAGTGTACAGTCCTTTCCTTCAACTCTCAAGAGAGAAGATAGCTCAAGACAGGAATCCCAGAATCTTGCTGAGAGACCCCCTCACACACTTCAAGAAATGTGCAGATTTCTACTTTGTGAAAGTTATGGTGTAGCTTTTATAGTTTGTAAAGTGCAGTGCCTGTCAGTCAGAAATTCCATCTTATCTTTCCACATCTGCTCCCACAGCAAGATGTTTACTGTTGGCTGAAGGCTTTAAATCCTGTGGCGCCTAGATAGCTCACTACAAGACAAGCTGTCTGAGCTATTAGGGGGAGATACCCTGATTTATGCATCAGCAAACAAAACAGCAGATAAGCTTCTTGACGGCAGGGAGTGAGCTGTCCCACCACAACTGCTGAATTGGATGGTCAGATAGAGAGGACAAAATCGATTGCTGCATCAAGCAGAGAACTAAGGGCAGGATTAGAAAGTAACTGGTTAAACAAAATTTTTAAAGGATTTGGATTTTCTCTCACTGGTTGGTTGGCCTCACTTTTGCAAAATATAATTGTAATCATAGTAATAATTGTCATTATGATGCTTGCTTTAAGCTGCATAAAAAACGATTGCTAATGAGATGTGAGGAACTTAGATGATGTTAGTAAAAAGGCAAAGTGAGGCTTATGAAGGCTTGCAAAGAAGACAGGCTTCACAAGCTTTAAAGGGGGGGATGTTACCAAATGATAAATTGTCTACACCTGGTGAGCTAACACAATGCTTGTTCTCCAAAAACCACTGGCCTGTGGAACTGCACAATGCCCATTGTGTAAGAAGTGATGCCTTAGGATTTTAGCTTTTATATTTTTCATATATTTGTAACCATGCAATTCTTAGTGTGTAACTCTAAAGCCCATATAAAATGTTAGCTACTGCCTTTATGTGGCGAGGCAGCCCCCCCCCAGGTCAAAAAGGTTATCTGCTCTTTTGCATAAACCAGAAAGATCTCTCCCTTTTCCATGGCCTCACAGACGCATAAACGCCAGGCTGATATGACAGTGAACAACTGCTGTAAAGAGAGATTATGCTGGTATTTTTATGGCTCGTAGACACCATACTTTACAAGGTATAAAAGATTCACTCTAATACACACAGGTTGGAAAAAATCCTCTATACACCTCAAAGTGTGAGAGGATTTGGACCCCTCAAGCTGGGACACTGGCTTTGAGTAATTCTTCTCTTCTGGAAGCTGAGTGAAAGAAGCCTCAACACACCATACCATTCAGGTTTGGTAAGTCATATGAGCTTCTAGTCTTTGCTATTCCTTGACTGGTCATTGTATTAATCTATATTGTGCACTGTATAACTCACTAGTGAAACCTCTTGTTACCCTGTGTAGTTAGCAATTGGTATATTCAAACCTATTACTGATGGAGGCACAGTGTTTATTAATGTCTTGTTACCCTGTGTAGTTAGCAATTGGTATATTCAAACCTGTTACTGACAGTGACACAGTGTTTATTAATATTCCTTTTGTTTTATCCCTGTGTAGTAATAGTCTATTTTAAGTCTTATGTCTGTTTTGTGTCTGTTAATAAATAATTCATTCTATAATAGACTGAATCAACCATCATTCAAAGAACCTATGAATGAGAGTGTGTCTTGGGGTGCTGGCCACCCTCGATAACGTGACTGCCTGCTGCCAGAGGCCTGGGCAAAAGGCAGAAATTGATTTAACCCACATATTCAATTCATAACACTTTAGACAAAACAATCCATTTTCAGGCCTGAACCTCAAGGACACCTTACTGCCTCAGGCCCAAGATCTGTAAACAACGGTTGAAAAGGGGGAGCAAACTTGGGGTGAATTACTTCACTACCTGGGGCTGTGATTGGAAGAACTAGCCCCGATTTGCTAATGGACCAAACTTATAAAAGTATAGAGAACTCGTGACCAGTCGTCCATCTTGGATAGTCCATCTTAGGGGGTCCACCTGGGGTGTAGCCCCTGAGTGAGCTCTGACTGCCCTGGATGTACCTGAAGGCCTTCAAAAAAACACCACCGCTTTGAGCCTTTTGATTTTTGTCAAGCCTCTCTTTTTAGGTAGTCCCATATAAGGCATCAGAAGGAGAACTGGAAGTTCACCAGCCCCAGTGCCCTGCCAGCTCAGCCAGGTCGACTGGAACATTGGGGTCTACGACCACCAGGGACCACCAGAGAGATGGCCAGGACAGAAGAATGCATGTGTAAAGTGGAGGGAGAATATGGTAATGATTTGGGGGAAATTATTATCATATGTATGTTTCTTCTGGGACAATCAATGAATATGTATGTAAAATATAGTATATAAATAGAAACTTTCCTGTACTCAGCATGCACAGCTATGGGAGGAGCTATCCCCCTGTGCATCCGGCTCAATAAAGAATGCCTGCTTCTTAATGCTACATTGGTATTAAGGAGTTTTTTATTTTACCGTATTTTTGGTAACAACAGATATGGAGAAGACTGAGATACTCAGAGTTCTTTGCCTCAGTCTTCACTGGAAGTCAGGCTTCCCACTTCTCTCAAGTCCCTGAACCTCTAGGTGGGGGATGGAGGAGCAAAGTCCCTCCAACTGCAAGCAAAGAGCAGGTTTGAGACCACCTGATGAAACTGAATAGCCACAAGTCTATGGGGCCTGATGAGATGCATCCCAGGGTCCTGAGGCAGCTGGCTGATGATGTTGCCAAGCCACTCGCCATCATATTTGAAAAGTCATGGCAGTCAGGCAAAGTCCTTGGTGACTGGAAAAGGGAAACATCACTCCTGTTTTTGAAAAGGATAGAAAGGAAGACTCGGGGAGCTACAGGCCAGTGAGCCTCACCTCTGTGCCTGGGAAGATCATGGAGCAGGCCCTCGTGAAAGCAATGTTAAAGAACTGTCACAGCGCACAGATGGTGGGTGATGCAACCTTCCAAAAGCGTCTCCAGCGAAGCCGCTCGGCAGGGCAAACACACTCACACACACATCGGATAGCTTCTCTTACAAGCAGGATAGATGGCAAAGAGGCAGGAAGGGTCTTTGTATGGTGTTCCACGGTAGAAGTTTACTCCAGCCACGTGAAGGTTTCCAGGGACGAAGCCAGGGAGCATGGGAGGGTCCAGGGTTATATACAGGGTCGGTAGGGGCAGGGAGAGCATCAGGGCCAATAATCTGAGGGTATGGGGGCGGTACACAGGCGGGGCTAGGGTGTGGGAGCCAATGGGAAAGACTGGGGGAGTGGTGAGGGAGCAAGGGCCAATGGGGGAACGGGGAAGGGAGAATTCTCTGGAACAAGGACATATAGGGTGAAAAGGGGCAAGGAGACCAACGGGCCAACCAGGGAAACAGAACTGGGGTACATTAACATAAGGAAACAAAGCATCCTGGGAGAGGCTTTTTCTGTCACCCTAACCTGGGGGTGTACTTAGGGTTCCTCCCTCCAGGGGACCCTCGTGGTTCCTCTGTAACCAGGCCCTCTGGCCTCCACAAGGAACATTCAAGATGGAGGTGATCTGAGACAGCCAGCATAGCTTCACTAATGGCAAATTGTGCTTGACCAATCTGGTGGCCTCTTGCAGATAGGTAAAATCTTACAAAATGAAGACCTTGTTACTCTTGTAAAATCATGGTTCACTTTTGTTACTTTGGCTAAGTAAAAAGGCCTCTGGGAGCGAGCTCAGCTAACTTAGAAATAGAAAAAACAAGTTACATAATCTTCGCGTGATCACCTCGTGGCTTATGGTGACTGGTTGAATTACTGTTTGTCTCTTTGGTATGTATTTTGATAACAGCTTACAAAGGTCTGATTTTTGTAAATAAAGAGCTCTCCTTTGCACCTGCCTGGGAACACTGTGTCGTCCTATCGTCACAGTGGCCTTCTAAGATGGAGTGACTGTAATGGTCGACAAGGGAAGAATGACTATTGTCATCTACCTAGACTTCTGTTCTGGTGGACGAAAAGCTGGACATGAGCCAACAGTGTGTGCTTGCAGCACAGGCGGCCAAATGCATCCTGGACTGCATAAAAAGAGGAGTGTCCAGCAGGTCAAGGGGGGTGATTCTTCCCCTCTACTCTGCCCTCATGTGACCCCACCTGGAGTATTGCATCCAGTTCTGGGGTTCTCAGTACAAGAAAAACCTGGACCTGTTAGAGCAGGTTCAGAGGAGGCCACAAAGATGATCCAAGGGCTGGAGCACCTCCCGTAGGAAAAGACTGAGAGAGTTGGGGCTGTTCAGTTTGGAGAAGAGAAGACTCCAGGGAGACCTCGTTGCAGCCTTTCAGTATTTAAAGGGAGCTTACAAAAAGGAGGGAAAGCGACTTTTTACATGGTCAGATAGTGATAGGAAAAGGGGGAATGATTTTAAACTAAAAGAGGAAAGATTTAGATTAGATGTTAGGAAGAAATTCTTTACTCAGAGGGTAGTGAGGCAATGGAACGGGTTGCCCAGAGAAGTTGTGCATGCCCTATCCCTGGAAGTGTTCAAGGCCAGGTTGGATGTGGCCCTGAGCAACCTGATCTAGTGGGTGGCAAGTAGACTGCTGGTGTGCAAGAAGTTGGGAGGGGACACAGCTAGGACAGCTGATCCCAATTGATCAAAAGTATATTCCATGCCATATGATGTCATGCTCAGCAATAAAAGCTCAGGGAAAGGAGAAGGAAGCAGGGACATTTGTGGTTATTGCATTTGTCTTTCCAAGTAACTGTTATGCATGCTGAGGCCCTACTTTCCCAGAAATGGCTGAACATCTGCCAATCAATGGCAAGTAATAAATGAACTCCTTATTTTGCTTGGCTTGCATTTAGAGCTTGACTTCACCTATTAACCTGCCTTTATTTCTACCCACAAGTTTTTCTCACCTTTACCCTTTCAGTTCTCTCTTCCATCCTTCTGGGGAGAAATGAGAGAGCAACTGAGTGAGGGCTTATCTGTTGTCTGGGGTCATCCCACAATATGCTAGCATTTTCTTTAAAAAGAGAACAAAGACATGCTCTACTGTATACGTCACCTGAATTATTGTCTGCTCCTCAGAGAAATGCAGTTAAAATGCATCCTACATAATGTCTTAATATGAGCTAGATGTCTTATTTGTACAACACCAAGCAAAAATCCTTTCAAGTATTTTCCATCAGGATAGCTGACTGCTATTATATGTGCTGACTGTTCTATATGACACGCCAAAGGCAGTGTGAAAGAATGAGCAGAGGGTGGTTTTCCTCTTCCTTTGGATGTACGAGGAATAATTAGAGTTTGGGTACAGGGGCTGCCTTTTTCAAGACCTCAGAATTTACCTGGATGGGAATGTGTATTACATGGTGTAGCAGACCTGATAGTGAAGAGAAGACATTTGGTGAATCCTATAATGGAGGGAGGGAGAGAGGAAACATGATGGGGGAGATCCGCAGTAGTAGGGGTCTCCTTAGGGAATGTGCTTCCCATCACAGACCTTTCAGAGGAAGGCTTTTGCTCATTGTCAGCTGTAAGCAGACATGCTCTTTCCATTCTTGAACATGTACCAGGCCTAGCCTGTAGCCTGAGCAGGAACCACAGCATTGTGCTGTAAATGTGCTAGTGAGGAAACAAAAGAGTGAGACCCATACTCAGTGCATGAGATCTGACAGCCCCTTTATGAGTCTTGCAGCAAAGCAAGGAAGGTTGGAATTCCACTTCCTCTCTTACATCCCATACGAGCCATGCAAGTTCAGGCAAAATCAAAAAGCTGCCAGGAAAAAAAAATTATTTCAATTTTGTGAAAAATTCCAAGGGGATGATGTTAGTTCAATTACAAAACAAAAGGCTTAAAGGGATTATTAAAAAATATTTGAGAAAAGCAATGGCAGATCCCAGAGGATCATGATCAGTGACACGGGGTCTATTTGGAGGCCTGTAACCAGTGGTATCCCCCAAGCTTCAATAGTGGGCCCAGTATTGTTTAACTTATTCATCAGTTACTTGGATGAAGGGGCAGATGCCTCCTCAGCAAGTTCACTAATGACACAAAGCTAGCAGGAGTGGCCAATACCCAAGAGTGTTGTGCAGCCCTTCAGAAGGACCTTGACAGGTTGGAGAGATGGGCAGAGAGGAACTGTCTGAAATTCATCAAAGGCAAATGCAGGGTCCTGAACCTGGAGAAGAACAATCCCAGGCACCAGTACAGGCTGGAGGTGACCTGCTGGAAAGAAGCCCTGTGGAGAAGGACCTGGGGGTCCTGGTGGACAACAAGCTGTCCATGAGCCAGCAGTGTGTCATGGCCAAGAAGGCCCATGTTATCCTGGGGTACATTAGGAAGAGCATTGCCAGCAGGTTGAGGGGGGTGATCCTGCTCCTCTGCTCAGCTCTGGTGATGTTAATAATTGTGTTTGTGCAACCTGTGATATGGAATCATAGACTCATGGAATAACTTGGGTTGGAAGGGACCTTTCCCAGCAGATATCACGGTGGTTGAAGTCCCCCAGCAGGACAAGAGCCTGCCAGCACGATGCCTCCTGTAGCTGGAGCAAGAAGGCTTCGTCAATAGGCTCCCCTTGATTAGGTGGCCTGTAGTAAACACCAACCACAGGGTTCCCTTTGTTGCCTCGGTCTCTGATTCTTACCCACAGGCTTTCGACCTGCTCATGGCTATTCTTCAGACATAGCTCTTCACATTCTATCCACTTCTTGAAGAAGGCAGCAACCCTTTCAATCTGCTCATGGCTGTTCTTCAGAGACAGTTCTACACACTATCCAACTCCTGATGTAGAGGGCAACCCTTCTGTCTCTCCTTTTTCCTCCGTCCCTTCTGAACAGCCTGTAGCCATCCATAGTTGCACTCCAGTCATGGGATTCATCCCACCAAATTTCAGTAATGGCAACAAGGTCATAACTTTCTAGCAGCACAGTGGCTTCCAGCTCCTCCTGTTTGTTGCCCATGCCCATGTGCATTGGTGTAGAGGCACTTCAGCTGGGCTGTTGGCCGTGTCACTTTCTTGGAGGAACACCCCTTAATTCCTTTGAGGTACTTCAACAGTGTTTCCCTGTTGGCTCCTATTACCTCAGGAGCCCCTGGCTCATCTCTGCAAGACTTCAAGTTGAAACATGAAGTTTTAGGATTTTTTTATTTTATTTTAAAATGAGCCTTGATAGAATTAGTAAAGTTAGTTAGAACGAGTGCAATAGATGAATCTAGCTGAAGTTAATTAAGAAGTTAATAATTATTTAAGGAGCTAGACTTAGAATGAAGCTGATTGTTTTCATTTTATATTTGTACAGCTGTGTTCATAATAAGAACCAGAAGACTCAGAGTACTAAGATCTAAAAGGAAAGTAGACAGATATTAATTTCTCCATTTAAGATGTCCATCCACAGATGGATGGAAAGGTACAGAGTGAACCCCCAAGGTCAAAACCATTGTGAAAACTCAAGAGGCGAGAAGTTCATAGCGAGGAAGACTATCAAAATTCATACCCCTACTCAAAATACGCCCACCGACTCAAATCAAAGAGCAAACTACGCATGCTTAATGATATTTTAACTAATTATCATATGAAGCGGGAATGGGAGGTGTTTATGTTATGAATATGTATTTTTTATTTTTAATATTTAGAACTTTTGTAGATAAAAGAACTCTGTACTGTCCTGCAAATCAGCACTGCGTCTTTGGGAACGATCCCACGCGGCCTCCGGCTGAAAATAAAACATACCACTTTCTAACTTTAATTAGTTGGAGAGTTTTTGTCTGTAATATTTAATTTTTCATAAATCAAAGTGTGCTCCAGTGTACCCAGCATGTTGCAGAGAGACAACTGCTAGCATTCCATCTTTCTAATCTTGGTGTGTCATGCCACAGCTTGTCATGGGCAAGGCTGATATTATCCCCCTTCTCGTTAAAGTCTAGTTTAAAACTTTGTCAATGAGCCCTGCCAGCTCCTGAGCAAAGACCCTCAGCAGTTTCATTGCCACTCACATGGAAGAGCAATAATGGGTAATAGTTTGAGGGTCACACCAGGGCCCCAGGGAGGTAGCAGACTTCCCTAAGAGAAGGGTCTGTCCAGAATATTGGGCTGTCTGTTCCCCTCACAAGGGAGTCACCTACAACTCTAACCTGTCTTTTCTTCCTTGTCAAGGTAGTCATGATATGGAGAAATAAGATACAAATATTGAAAATCATAATAAACACTAACATGGACATTTAATTTAACATATAATTTTTCAGTTTTATGTTTGGATGATGCTATTAAAAGCCTTTAAAATAAAATTCACTTTTGCTGAGGAAAAGAGGGAGTCTGAACACATCAGTAGTTTCTTAAGAATGTACAAACAGTAAACAAATTAGTGATTCATTAAGTAGATCATCCTGACATTTAAAAGAGGTTCTTTCTAAATTGTGCCACCCTCTACTTGAGAAGGCAGGATCACCATATTGCTCATGATGAGAGTATGTTTTGCAATTTTTAATAGAATTAAATAGATGTATAACCTGAAGTTCTGGATTTGCATGGGACATGACCTGCAGCAACACAACAGGTGACAAGCCTTCCACATCTTAATTCCACTTCATGGTCTTTGCTAATCTGTCTGGAGACTCTGAACTGTCAGATTTATCTGATGAGATTTCCAGTGGCCCAGAGCAACTGCAAAGCTTAATTTCAAACTCTTTCTACCACTTCTCTAGATTAGTTAAGGGTTTTTAAAAATATCATAGAATCTGTAATTGCTTTTGGGTAACGAGGGTCCATTTCCCCACAGCAATCCTAGCCAACAAGGGCAGCACCTAAAAACTAATAGGCTAAATAGTAATGTAAAGTGGCTGCAACTTTTTGCTTATCATATGAAAAGAAGCAGCACTGGTCACATTAGGTAGAGTCTTAAAAGGACACAAATGACATGCATTCACATACAGCACTGTGTCAGTGTGCTACAAGCTATGCAGACACAATGTGGATAATTACATCAGATGTGTCAAAACAACAGCAAGCATAGGAATGGTGAAGAGTATTCAGTTTCTCAGCCACAGCTCTCAGGCAAATAGGGAAAAAGTGCATGTTTATAAGGAAATGCTCTTCTATAGTTGACTAGATTTTAAAATCAAAAGGAACTCCCTTATGATCATCTACTCTTTACGGGAAATCATATTCAGATAAAGAACATGTTTATGCAGAAAAACAGCCAAAGCTATCACATAAAGATCTATCTTCAAATTAGAGTGGTCATGAAAATAGTCAACATGGGCTTCAGTCAATATAGCTGGAACGTAAAGTCTTGGGAAGTGTGGATTAATTTTCTCATGGATACAATTATGCTGTGTCTTTGTTAACATGTTCACTCCCATTTCTCAATTTAAATTAGCATGACTAATCTAGCACATGCTATAGTCTCAGCTTTGTTTTGCTCTATTGCATAATTTTCAACTCAGTATCAACAAGGTCAGGCTCCGTTAAGGAAAATGCCTGCAGTCACATGACATGGGCACAAGGAGAGATGAAATCCACAGAGATGGCTGGGACAAACTCATCCCATCCACACTAAGAGGTAACATAGATGTAAGCTTTCTCCTGTCATGCAGCCCAAAGGTTGTCACAAGTCCACTCCAGAAGCATGCAAAACCAGACCTAAAGTAGAACTTCAGAAATGCATGACCATCAAATAATTTCAGACAGAGCCACAGGATTTTTCCAGAGTACCTGAAGTTAGGTTGTCATTTCCTCTGGATCTTCTAGCCTCTCTAGGTTACTTGATTTCTTGATGGCTGTTCTGTTTATCCAATCCTGATGGCAGAGCCTGGGGTCTTTTCTTCTGATTTGCCCTTGAAGCCTCCAGACACCCTTTTTGTCTGTCTTGAGACATTCCCTTATCTTTTGTCACAGAATATCTTGTAGCTAAAGTTTTAATTATACTTCCTTACCTACTGGTTATATTTCCATAAATAAAAGCCAAGGTTAAAGTACAGTTCATATGGCCTAAGGCTTCATTTACTTTATTCACTAGTGCTAAGCTCTGGCACAAATTACTCTCACTACAACTAACAACAATTTTAATATCTGTATGGAAAGATAGTTTACTACTTCTTCAGTTGCTCCTTGTCATGGCCTTGTTATTTCAGGTTTAATTGAGAGACCCTAAGAAATCTGATGGTTCTTCACTTATATTTTAGCTTGTGCTCAAATTTACATAAATAGGGAACAAATCCAGCAATATCTTTAAAAAAAATAAATCACAGATCTGACTGAATCTACAAAAGAGTGGTCACAGACCTTTTAATGCATTCATCCCAGAAAAAAAATATCAAGGAAGGTAAACCTTTGAAATACAATTGCATTGAAAAAACTACAAATATTTCTCACAAAATGAATATTGCACTTTCCTGTCAGCCCTTTCAACCTTTTTTTGTGTTCCCAGAAATTGTCAGTAATGAAAACAGACCAGAGCCAAACAAATTGTCATGTACACTACTGCACTGTGGCAACCGGAAGCCCCTCATTTAAAATGTCTTATTCATTATTCATAGACTATGTATGTTTATGTAAATTACCTAAGGCAGAAGTGTATACTAAAACAGAATAAGCAAAATGTTGATGCTAGAAATACCCGGCTTGAACTGTACCTTAACAGTTGATATATAGCTCACTTTTACACCTCCTGTTTAAAAATGAGCCTACATACTATGTAGAAATCAAATATCCTTTTTACCTTCTAGGACAGATGTATTTTTCAACATTTACATTGAAGCAAGTATATAAATATAAAACAAAGTATATGAGCAGTTTAGTGTGGTGGTTTAGCCCTTGTGGAATACTGATTGGTTAGGGATAGGAAGATGGACAGCTGCAGAGATGCTTCTGTATTCTGCCATGGAGTTAAAACAGCTGATGGATAGCTAGCTAAACCTATGATATAGTTTAGAAATGCCTCTGGGGTGACCTATTTAAAAAAGGATCCAGGAAGTGTGGTCTCTCTTTTCCCCTGCCTCTCCCACGGGGAGGGACGGCCCCCAGGACTGGGCCCCGTTCCATCCAGCCACGGCCCAGGCCAAGCCGGCCCAGCGGGCGCGGGAGCCAAGGCCGCTGAAGAAGGAACTGCCCCGGAGCTGGCTGCGATGAGAACTAAAGGCAGCAGCAAGTGGTGGCGTGTGGAGGCAGGGGGCGGCCCCTCTCCTTCAGGCGGCGCAGTGCGGCTGGGCACCGATACTGGCCAGAGAACAGCGTATGGCTGGTGAGAGAGAGAGATGGCAAGTATTTTCCCCGGTGTGGATCCCATAAGACTCTCCTGCAGGTATTTCTGCAGATATTGATTTCTCTTCCAAGTCAGAAAGGGAAGCAAGTCACTTGAGGGGAAGAAAACATGGTGACCAACAGGTCGAATGGAAGGAGAAGGAGGAAATGCCAGATGAGATGCCATTTTACTATTGGAGCTGATTTCTTCTGTAAGCCGTGGTGAGACTGTAATAGAACCAAACTGTTTTTTTCTGTAATTCATTAAGAAGCATGGGGGGATGTGGAATTCATGAGCAGCCCGTGAATAAGAGCACTTTACATCATGAGCAGCTGATGATAAGGCTTTGGAGATTGTGAAGGAGAGAGAGAGACTTTACTTCTAGGCTGGAATAACCCATCCTTAAAAAGACTAACCCCATTGGACTAGTGACCCACAGACTGCGAGTGTCTCGTGGGAGAGAGATATTCACTACAGCAGTGTCCGGGCAGGCTGTGGTGTTTTGTGAAGGTTTGGAACCATGCTGAAGAAACTCCGCAGGGAGCTATCTTCTGTGGCGGTGCCCCCTTTTGTTATCAAAAAGGCAGTTTGCCACAGAGCAATATTTCTTAGATGCTGTCACTTTAGGATTCTCCTCCTCACAGAGTCTTAAGCTTTGTAACAGGTCAGCTTGGTTTGAAA
>JACAXG010000260.1:57933-156719 GCA_018881555.1 Amblyornis subalaris | reverse complement strand
AAACTGCCTGTGGTAAAAAGCTGTCAGCTTTTGTGGACTGCAAGAAACCCTGCAGATCGCTCCGGCCCCAGCTGAATACAGCAAAAGGGGGGACAAAGCAATAATCTTCCATGGAATGGATCCCTTGGCACAGAAGTAGGAACTCTTTTCTACAAACGGCAACAAGGACTCTTAATTATAGTGACCAAAACTCCATGTTATGTTTATTTTCCCCTGGCACGATTGATAAGAAAGCTTGGGAGGTATGAAGGAAGAGAAAGGGTTTCTGGAGATTTGCCTTAATTTTCATTATTCCTTTTACTTTAATTCTATTAGTAATAAAATCTTTTTGCTAGTTTAAGCTTTGAGCCTGTTCTTGCCATGTAGTTTTCCATTTTCCTCAATATCCATATTTCTCCTTATGAAAATAAATGCTAATTTCCCTTAAGAATAACCTTTCATGGATGCGCTGGCATGTGTCCAGCATAGACCCACGACATTTAGGCATTCAGAAGGGACATGAGGAGAGTAGGACAGTGGTAATGGTACTCATTTTTACAGGGATGGAGTTAATTTTCTTCATAGTAGCTTGTATGGGCTATGTTTTGGATTTGTGATGAAAATAGTGTTGATAACATAGGGCTGTCTTAGTTATTGCTGAGCAGGGCTTACACAGAGTCAGGGCCTTTTCTGCTTCTCACACTGCTCTGCCAGTGAGTAGGCTGGGGATGCAGCACAAGAGGTTGGGAGGGGACACAGTCAGGACATCTGACCCCAACTGACCAAAGGGATATTCCAGACCATATAATGTCACACCTAGCAAGAAAAGCTGGGGGGAAGAAGAAGGAAGGGGGAATGTTCAGAGTTATGGTGTCTGCCTTCCCAAGTAACTGTTATGCATAATGGAGCCCTGTTTTCCTGGAGATGATTAAACATCTGCCTGACAATGGGAAGTAGTGCATGAATTCCCTATTTTGCTTTGCTTGCATGTGCAGCTTTTGCTTTACTTATTAAGCTGTCTTTATCTCAACCTACAAGTTTTTGCATTTTTACTCTTCCAATTGGCTACCCAGGTGTGGCGAGGCAGCCCACCTCTCTCCCTCTCCCCTTCCTTCTTGCTGTCAAGAAGGTTATCTGCTGTTTGCATAAATTAGGAAATCTCCCCTTTTTCCATAGTCTTGAGAGACTCACAGACCCCAGGCTGACATGACAATGAATAGCTGCTGTGAAGGGAGAGTATGCTGGAATTTTGTGACTGACAGACACTAAAACTTTACAGCTATAAAAGACTGACTGTAACTCACACAAATTGGAAAACCTTCTATGCATCTCTAAGATGTGCTTGAGGGTAGACCCCTCGAGCTGCGGGATGCCCGGCTTGAGTAACCTTCTCTTCTAGAAGTTGAGTGAAAGGACACTTCTATACATCATTATCCTTCATTGGTAAGATATATATTGGTTTCCTAAGCTGTATTATTTCTTCGCTAGCTGAACTATTGGTATCTATTTAGTGCACTATATATTTATGTGCTGGTTTGGCTGTAAACCAGCAGGGGAAGTTAACCCCACACCGAATACCTCGAGAGATTTTAGGTCAAAATTACAATTTTAATAAAAAAGGTTAAAATAAATGCAGTAATACAGAAACATGGTCTTAAACAAACCGACAGAGTCACGGTACAACCTGATACCCTGTTGACCTGGGTGGTAGCTGTGCAGTCCAGTTAGGCACTGGTCCTGCAGGAAGGCCTGGTAGCCCAGTCCCGGTAGTGGAGTGGAGTAGCTAAGTCCAATTCCAAGGAGTGGAGTCTAGTCGAGTCGAATCGAGAGTCCCGTCGAGTCAAGAGTATCTTCTCCCATCCAAAAACCCTTGTTTTATGCTGTGCTTCTGGGCTGGCACCTCCCCCAGGGGTGGGGACTTTCACAATGGAAAAAGGATCTTCCCGATGTTCTATTGGTTGTTTCGGTAAGGAGCTTGGAGGAGTCCTAGGGTCCTTCGAAATGTTCCTGAGGGGTTCAGGCTAATTAGTCAGGCTGGGTGGTGCTAATGGGCCATTACCTGAGCTCAGATAATCAGCTGGGTGGTGCTAATGGGCCATTACCTGAGATCAGATAACCAGGGTGGGTAGTGCTTCCTGTCGGTTGGAGTGCTTATCTCAGTTGAGATAAGGAGTCCCAGGTGTGTAATTATGAAATTTATCCAGCTTTTGTGGGTGGTAATAGAATATAACTAACCCAGGACAATTTATATCATAACTCACTAGTGATATTTCTTGTTAGCCTGCATAGTTAATAATTTGCATGGCCAGCATATTACTCATGGTGGCACAGTGTTTTATTAGTATTATTTCTTTGCTAACCTGTGTAGTACGTAGTTTTGTTTAGAATCTTATGTCTGTTGTTTTTGTGTCTATTCAATAAATAATCCATTTGTAATAGAACTGATAGGTCACCATTAATATGATTTACCAAAATATGGATATTGATCTAATATCGATACCCAACTATGACGGACAAAGACTCTCTAACAAGGTTGCTAGAAAGTGTATGTTTATTTCAGTGCCGAGCAGCCGTGTGGGATACTTCCCTAAGACGCAGTGCCGAATCACAAAACAATACAAAGTTTATTTATTTACAAAAGTTCTAAATATTCAAAATACAAATACATATTTATAAACACCTCCCATTCTCCACTTCATATGATAATTAGTTGAAAAGTCATTAAGCATGCGTGGTTTGTTCCTTGAAATGGGTCGGTGGTCTTAGACTTGGGGAGGGGTCTTATAAAAATAAAATAAAACCCATCTTCCTCGCTTTGCCCTTTTTGCCTTTTGAGTTTTTACAATAAACCTTAACCTTGGAGGACCTCCAGTTCCTTCCTTCATTACTTCTGAATAGATTTTTCAAATAAAAAAATTAATAATTGTCTACATTTCTTTAGATCTAGTAATCGATGTTTTCTGTTTCTCATTATGAGCGCAGCTGAACAAATATAAAACAACAATTAATCAGTCAAAAACCTATTTCAAGCCTAACTCCCTAAATAATTATTAACTCCTTAATTAACTCTAGCTGAATTTACTTATTACACTCACTTTAAATAATTTCAACAAAGCTAACCTTAAGCTAAAATCTTAATTCCTAAAATTTCGTGTCTCAACTTGCAAACGAAAGTGATTTTACTGTGCTAAGGTGCAGGCCATCTTAGCAGGACCACTGTCTACTGTCACAAATCTGAGCAGAGACAATGTGTTGGTTTTGCAGGGCCTGGTTTTTGGTAGCAGGGAGGCCACAGAGGTGGCTTCTGTGAGAAGCTGCTAGAAGCTTCCACCATGTCCAGCAGAGCCAATCCCTGATGGCTCTGAGGATGGATGTGCTGCTTGCCAAGGCTGGGCCAATTAGCAGGCCTTTCGTGGGTGCCTGGCATTTGGCCAGCATCAAACCACGACAGACAAAAACCTGGTTTAAACACTTATCACATTCGTTACACCAAGGCCACCTCAATTGTAACTGGACACCAATGTAGAAGTCAGTTCAGTGGCCCAACTCAGTAGACGTACTAGGTGCACATGCTGGGGGCCTGCTTGATCATTCTTGTCTCTTCATGGGACAGAGGGAATTCTGTGATTTTCTCTTCAAGTGGGAGACAGGGCTAAAAATTTCTTCCTGATGTTTAATGTAAAACTACACTCTTTCAATTTAAAACCAAAGCCCCTTTTACTGTCACTAAAGACCCTGGTAAAAAGTCTGTCTCCGTCTTTTATATAAGCTGCCTTCAAGCACTGAAAGGCTGCAACAAGTTCTCCCCCGAGCCTTCTCTTCTCCAGGCTGAACAGCCCCAACTCTCTCAGCCTTTCCTCATAGGAGAGGTGCTCCAGCCCTCTGATCATCTCCATGGCCTCCTCTGGACCCACTCCAACAGGTCCGTCTTTCTTGTGCTAAGGACTCCAGAACTGGATGCAGTACTCCAGGTGAGGTCTCACAAGGGTAGAGTAGAGGGGGACAATCACCTTCCTTGACCTGTTGGCCACTCTTCTTTCTATGCAGCCGACATTATGGTTTGCTTTTGGAGCTGCAAGCACATGCTGCTGGCTCATGTCCAATTTTTCAACCATCAATATTCCCTAGTCCTTCCCTGCAGGGCTGCTCTCAATCCATTCATCCCCCAGTCTGTATTGATACTGGGCATTGTCCTGACTCAGGTGCAGGACCTTGCACTTGGCCTTGTTGAATTTCATGAGGTTCACATATGCGCACTTCTGAAGCCTGTCAAGGTCCCTCTGGATGGCATACCTGCTCTCCAGCAAAGCAAGGAGCACTCAGTCCCACTGCCTATTTTGTTGATGAAGATATTAAATAGTATTGGTTCCAGTACAGATCCTTGAGGGGTATAAAAAGCTGCGCAATGGCAGCTGGGAGAGAGGAGTGAGAATATGTGAGAGAAACAACTCTGCAGACACCAAGGTCAGTGGAGAAGGAGGGGGAGGAGGTGTTCCAGGTGCTGGAGCAGAAATTCCCCTGCAGCCTATGGCAAAGGCTGTGGTAGAGACCATGATGAGGCAGGCTGTCCCCTGGAGTGGAGCACATATCGACCTGCAGCCCATGGAGGACCCCACATCAGTGCAGGTGGATACTCAAAGGAGGCTATGACTCCATGGGAAGCCTGTGCTGGAGTAGGCTTATGGCAGGACTTGTGACCCTGTGGGGAACTCACACTAGAACAGTGTTCCTGAAGGACTGCACCCTGTGGAAGGGACCCACGCTGGAGCAGTTTGTGAAGAACTGCAGCCCGTGGGAAAAACTCACATTGAAGAAATTCATGAAGGCCTATCTCCCATGGGAGGGACCTCACAGTGGAGCAGGGGAAGAGTGTGAGGAGTCCTCCTGAGGAGAAAGCACTGGCAGAGACAGTGTGTGATGAACTGACCACAATCTGTTATGAATGGGAGAGAGAGCTTTTCATGGCTCTGCCTTTGCTCAGATTTCTGGCAGTAGGCAGCAGCTCTTTTGAGATAGCCCACACCTCAAAACTCACTCTCACTCGCAAGTTCTTTAATCATGACCGATTAGGTCTATTGCAACATGAATTATTTATTGAATAGACGCAAGAGAAACAGACATGGGACTTTAACAGATTACTTACTACACAGGATAAACAAAAGAATTACTATTAGTAGGTTACAATATAAATATACAGTGCACGATAAAGGTACCTATATTTCAGCTAGCAAAGAAATAGTATAGATTAGAAGCCATGTGACTTACCAAACCAAATATTATGGTGTGCAAAGGCTTCTTTCACCCAAATTCTGGAAGAGAAGGTTTACTCGAGCCCGGCATCCCGGAATGTGAGGGGTCCCCCCTCTTACACATCTTAAGAGGTGTGTAGAAGGTTTTCCGATTTGTGAGAGTTACAGTAATTCTTTTATAGCTGTAAAGTTCTAGTGTCTTTCAGTCAAATTGCAGCATAATCTTCCCCTCACAGCAGCTGTTTATTGTCAGCTAATTACATCACTCTTGGGCGCCTGAGTGTCTCACAAGACTGAGCAAGAAAGGGGAGATTCCCTAATTTATGCAAACAGCAGATAACCTTCTTTACTGCAAGAAGGAAGGTGGGGGAGGGGGTGAGCTGCCTTGCCACACAATCCCCATTCCCCATCCCTCTGTGCTGCTCAGAGGGAAGAAGAGAATTTGGGAGTAAAATTAAGCCTGTGAAGAAGGGATGGGTGGGGGGAAGGTGTTTTTAAGATTTGGGTTTATTTCTCATTACCCTACTCTGATCTGATTGGCAATAAATTATGTTAATTTCCCCACATTGAGTCTGTTTTGCCCAAGACAGCAAATGTTGAGTGATTTCTCCTTGTTCTTATGTTGACCCATGAGCCTTTCATCATACTTTCTCTCTCCTGTCCAGTTGAGGAGGGGGAGTGATAAAGTGGCTTGGTGGGCACCTGGCATCTAGCCAAGGTCAACCCACCACACTCTCTCAGGCTTCTAAATCTTTCCAAGAACATCAAAAAGGTTAACTCTTTCTTTCTCTGAATGTGTCACCATCTTCATAGACTACATAATGAGAGTTAATATCTGCAGCTTGGCTTAAAAGGAAAGTAATTATTCTAACTCTCAAATGAAATATGGGAAAGACGAATTATATCTCTCCAAGCCCACTAGGTATTGGGCACAAATCACTAAGATTTGAATGGAAACAGAATCAGCCCCTTGGATTCTAAAAATTGAAAACCAAACTAAAACACAGGAGGTTCCACCTGAACATCAGAAAACACTTTTTTACTGTGATGATGACCAAGCACTGGAACAGGTTGATCAGAGAGGTTGTGGAGTCTCCATCCTTGGAGATATTCAAAATCCACTCGGACATGGTACTGGGAAACCAGCTCCCAGTTACTCTGCTTGAGCAGGAGGGTTGTACAGGATGACTTCCAGAGGTCCCTTCCAAACTCAGCCATTCTGTGATTCAAAAATATTAAGCACCTGTAAACCTGAGATGAGGAAAATACATTGAATTACAAAGTTTGAGATTATTTGTATCTGAAGGCAATTTTTTTTGGCAATAGCTTCCAAAATCTCTAATTATGTTGATAAGGACAGTAGAACAGAACACCGTTTTACTCAATTGATAAGGATAGCAGAACAGAACATTTTACATCAAGTACAGTATGTTGTGGGTTTGGGTTTTTCAGGGAATTTTTTTGTCCCATCTGAAAGGAAGACCGTGAGGGGAAGGGGTTGTCTAGGAAACAAATGGGGGTAATTAAGAAACAAAAGAACATGGTCAAGCACTCCCACATACCAGGATAATCGCTCAGCCAGAGAAACAGAGCTCGGGAGTTTTGGATGGGGAGTGAGCTCTCTGACTTGGGTACAGTGCTACATTGTAACCTGCTGCTGATCGGATCTGCTGTCTCTGCTGTCCCTGCTGCAGCTGGGGTTGCTGCTACATTGTAGCTCGCCACCGCCCTGTGGTCTGCCCGCCTCCTCTGTTCCAGCCACTGCTCCTAGGATACTGCTACAGTCTAGTTCACAGCGCAGAGTGCTCCCTGTGAGTTTTGCAAAGGGAGCCATCTCCCCTCTCACCTGAGACGCCCCTGCCACAGGGAGAAGTTGTCGAGCTCTCGCCACAGTGCCCCCTGCAGCAGCAGGGGAATCATCTMACCTGCCCTGCCTTATAGGGGCCCACCAGCACCCTCTGCCAGCTGCGAGTCACTACAGCCATCGCCCCACTGGGAGCCAACAACGCCCCCTGCAGCCACGGGGGAGTCACTGCAGCCTCTCTGCCTCAACACCAGCAAACAGCGCCTTCTGACGGTTGTGCCCATAACTACACCAAAAAGGGAAATTGCTTCATGGGCAAGAAAAGGTGATTATTTGGTTTCTGTTTTATTGTTGTTGCTGCTGTTGTTGGTCTGTCTTGTTATATTTATATATCTCCTAGTAAAGAACTGTTATTCCTTTTCCAACATCTTTGTCTGAAAGCCCTGTAATTTCAAGGTTGTAATAATTTGGAGGGAGGAGGTAATTTTTTCAATTCCACGAAGGTTCCTTCCTTCCTTGGCAGAGACCTGTCTTTTAAACCAAGACACAGTAGAACAGATCAGAACAGCCTTGTAGAAATAAATAAAGGATGTAACTTAGGCAAACAGAAGTCATGAAAAACACAAGCAGGATGCCAGATCAGGTCTGCAAGGTTGACAAAGTAGAAGCTATGCAAAATGATATTGCACTTACTCATAGCGGGGGTCGAGGAACAGCCACCTAAAAAGGACATGGGACATTGAAGATAGACCCTAAAGAACCATATAAGGACTTCCGATAAGGGGTGTGACTATGTAAAATAAAGTCAAGGAAGTGGGGATATCTAATGAATAGGTAATCAGTGTGTATGATAAAAACTCTGTTCACTTGATGCTCAGTGCACTCGATTAGAGGAAGGATCCTCCAAGTGACCAGGACTGCAATAAAGAATGCCTGATTTCTAATACTCAAAACTGTTAGAAAGTTTCTATCTGACTGATTTTGGTATCAATGTGACCTTACAAAAGTTTAGATATACTATTTTTAAAAACCTAAGTAAATAGTTTTTTAAAATCCTTATGTCACAGAATCAGACAATCATAGAATGGTTTGAATTGGAATGGACATTTAAAGGTCATCTAGTGCAACTACTCTGCAATGAGCAAGGACACCTTCAATCATATCAGATTGCTCAAAAACCCCATCTAACCTGACCTTGAACATTTCCAGGAACGGGGCATCTACTTCTCTGGGAAACCTGTTGCAGTGTTTGACCATCCTCACTGTAAAAAATTTCCTTATATTTAGTCTGAATCTAATTGCCCCGACCCCGGTGCAGCACCTTGCACTTGGACTTGTTGAACTTCATGAAGTTCTTGTCGACCAACTTCTCAAGTTTGTCCATGTACTGCTGGGTGGCATCCCTTCCTTCTGTTGTGTCAACTGCACCACTCAGCTTCATGTCATCTGCAAATTTGCTGAGGGTGCACTCAATCCCACTGTCTACATAATTGATAAAGATATTAAAGAGCACCAGTCCCAAGACAGAGCCAGGTTTGCTCTGGCTTTTTACCATACTGTCTCAGTTTTGAGACAAATTTAAGAGAGGACTCTCTGGACTGAGTCCTTTTCTCCAAAAGAGTTCCAAAAATCCCTTTCCACCAATAGGGAATGAATACTAATAGATGAAAGTGAAAAAAAAATGGTTTATTAACAAACAGAATGCCCACTCGCAGGGCAAGGGAAAAAAGGTAAATAGCTGTTAAGCACTAAACCATCAGAATATACTCCCCCCCCCCCACACAGGAACAAAAACCCAGAAAATGTCCACAGAAATGGGGCCAGTCTTGGAGGAATACCCCTTTCCCAACATATGGTCCAAGATGGCACCAGCTCTCACGCTGAGGGGAGCAGAACTTCCATGGGGCAGTTCCAACAGCGAGGGGGAAAACCCAGCGGCTACCTGGTGTCGACCTCTTCTCCAACAGCAGTTACAGCAGACGAAACAGCTGGGCTGGAGCCTTTTGGTGTGCTTTCTCTCCCCAGCTTGGCTTCCTGGGGCTTCAGACAGGAGCAGCCATGGCAACACGTGGCCAGCAAGGGCTTGGCGGGAGGCGGCCCCTGGCCCCAGGCTTAGCACAGGAGCAGCCGCGGCAGCACACATCAGGACAGGGGTCTGGCAGGAAGCGGCCCTGGTCTTGGCTCTTAGCACAGGAGCAGCCGTACCAGAAGAAGAAAAAAGGGAGCAGGCACACAGTAAGCTGGCGAGCCGGGTTACAGTGTAGCAAAGCAGCCGACTGCTCCCGGCAGAAACGCCGACTATTCTTTGTTCCCAACCGGGAACAGACCAACCCACCCCCAGCTAAGAGACTGCTAAGTCACAGTGTAGCAGTACCCTGGCAGGATACACACACACGTCAGCACATGCAGCTGCCACGCTCCGATCCGGAACTGGAAGAGAGAGAGAGCAACTCCTGGCCCTGCCCCCCCACCAGGATCCCAGCTGGGCTCAGGCAATATCCCCAAGATGGGAAGGGGAGGGGGGTGTAGAAAGAGAAAACAATAACAATTTTTGGGCACAACCTGGATATGGGATAATGATCCCCAAGACACATACACATTATCTTGAATAAATTTTCTTATTATTTGGTGAAATGGAGCTCATCTGAGCTCCTCCATAATTTTAGAATATATGTGACATTAATATTTCTGCATTTTTTCCCCATACTTGGTTTATTACAGTGAAAATACTGTAATGTGCACTATGTATATTGAGTATGGTTTAGATCTTCATTAGAGTATCAGCATAATTCTTTGACATTCAGGGACCCTTGTATGTCCCTTTTATAATTAAAAAAAAAACAACAAAACACCAAACCCCAAAGCTAGTTAGCATCAACCTCAAATGGGAAAAATGAAGAAAAATCATGTCTCCCACATAAAATTGTGGCATCATCAACAGAGGTGCTAATTTCTACTTCCCAGTATACTGGATTGTGCTTTAGGAACCATAACTTTTCCTTCATGGAGGCTGACAGTAATATAATTCTAGATAATTCTTTAGATTTAAGTTATGACTTTTCTCATGATGCTGTACATTTAATTATTATTTGAATAGAATAACTAAATTTTTAGGCTGAGATACTGAAACCCTTTCTCCTCTTCCAAACATTCTACTTAGGAAAAAAAAAGGAAAAGGAAATGACACATTACATTCCTTCATCTTAACCTTGCATTCACTATAGGCTCAAGCAAAAACAGTCTCATTTTTTTTTCATACATTACTTGAAAAAAACCCAAAACATAACTATGGCCATAACAGTACCAAAAATAGTACAGTTATATGTGAATCTAGATGTAAAAAAGACTGTAAAAACACACCACACAAGGACTGTTTTCAAGATCCTTATGATCTAAGTGTGAGAAAGCAGTATAAAGGGAAAGTAAAAACTCCATCTAGCTCACACTGAAGGCAATGGAAATTTTCTTCTCAATTTAAATAACGGACTACTCATTCCTAGTATCTAGTAGGAATGGAATATTTTCAGAATCCTGGAAAGATATCAAGTATTTTTCTATTTGAGTCCCGTGTTGGGTCCATTTCACCCAACCTCCCTTGAGGCAAAAAGAACATGACTATCAAAAATTCCAGGCAAATTTGGCTTGTGAGTATGAACTGCACTGGGGAATGGGTAGAGTAGGCAGTCATAGTAGGAGCACTTATGAGAAGATCTCAAACATGCAAAGACAACTGAACTTAACCAGCTGCTGTTTTGAAGGGCTAAAGCTCTGTGGAATCAGAATAAAACAAACTGTCATGTGTAACCCAAAAGGTTATTGTATTCCATATCTATCTGTGCCCACAGTTGTTACTGTTTCTTTAAGACCGTGCAGATGGGAAAACTGGGGCAGGGAGCTATCTCAGGTGCTTTTAAAGTCTGCTGGAGCAAGCAGCTTGCTGCCTTTTGCGGCATGGTTTTTGCTTCGCTGATCTCTTTGCTTAGGCAGAGCTCTCTCTCTGCTTGATTTGGCTCTTGGTTTTCTTGCTATAGAGCTGAGGCAGAGGGGGCAGAGGCTTTTCCTTTTTGGGTTATCTTTTCGTTTTTTTTCCTCATCTCAGAGAGACTGCAGTTAGCAGTTTTGAGCTGACTTAGGGAGAATTCTGCAGGTGGCTGTCCGCAGTCAAGACATCACGCCAACAGTAGCAGAGCAGCCCCACTCCGGTCTGAGTCACTGGTAGCTCATCAGTAGCACCTGGCCGAGGAGAGAAAACACTGAGTGGCCCCAGCCCAGCTGCTTCGCCTTGCCGTGCCTGCCCTGCTGTCTCCTGCTGCGAAGAAGGTGCTGACCCCAGATGAGCCGGCAAGTCTTTGTCTGCCGCTGGAACCGCTCTGTAAGTTCCTGCCTTCCCGGGAAGGATCTGATGTCGTCCTGTCCCTTTGTCTTTCAAGCCATGTGGTCGCCCCTGCCAGGCGCCATCTTGAGAAAGCATTTTGTGTCTCTGTTCCTGCAGGGTTCATGAGATTTGAAAATTCTCTATCTAGCAGTTATTTACTGTTATTTTTTGCCTGTTGCTGTTTCGTTTGTTAGTAAACTGTTATTTTTTCACTTATATCTACTCGTATTTTTGTTCCTTATTGGTAGAAAGGGATTGCTTGAAATTAAGGGGAGGTTACTCATTTTAGTGTGTCCACCTCTTTAAATTGTCTTAAACCAAAACAAAAACCAAAACAAAACAAAGAAAACTCACACAACTGCAAGGACATAGGGAATTACAAAGCTGGAAGAAGACAGAGAGAGGAAAAAATTCTATCCCAGGCATGCCAAGATGTATGATTATGACTTGAGGATTACCATTTGTTCTCTTCTTAAAACTTCTTCCTAAAGAAGTGGGTGCTTCTTTATGCAATAAAACTGAGTTCTGGAGGCCTCAGGGAAGATTTTCCATCAAAACAGAAAGCACCAGAAGGGATCCATCCTTGTCTCCCAGCACTAAGGGGAAAGACAGGTTGTTTAAGGATCCTTGGAAGAATGTTAATGGCACTTAATTGCAGTTGCAATTAAAGCTTGATTTTCTTAACAGGATATTATGATTAGTATAGCACAGAAATTACGATTAGAATGGCACAGGATTTTTACAAGCAGAATCAATGTAATAAAATCTATTAGTTGTGTGACACAATTTATAATACAACTTATGATTTTTAATCACCTAAGTAATACAGAATTTATCCCATTGCAGTGCTGGAATTGAGGCCTACAGGCTGTTCAGGAGGGATAGGCAGGGCAAGCAAGGTGGAGGAGTTGCACTGTATGTAAGGGAGAGATGTGACTGTACAGTCCTTACAGTTAACAATAATGTGGCTGAGAGACTCTGGGTGAGGATTTGGGGGATGGAAGACAAAGGAGATGTACTGGGTGTTTACTACAGAATGCCTAGCCAGGATGATAGCACTGATGAGTTATTCAATAGGCAATTAGGAGAAATCTCTGGATCAGTAGCCYTTGTMYTTMKGGGAGWTTTMWACTTCCCWRACATCAACTGGGAATAYCATATTGCTGTGACAAKTAASTCYRSRAAATTCYTRAAGTTTGTRGGAGATAACTTCTTKTCACARGTAYTCAGTGAGCCAACTAGGAAAGATGCCCTCCTAGACTTGCTATTTGCGAATAGAGAAGGACTCATGGGAGATGTGATGGTAGGTGGCTGTCATGGCCACAGTGATCATGAAATGGTTGAGTTTAAACTTTTCAGTGTAATGAGAAAAAAGGACAGCAGAGTTGCTACCCTGGACTTCAAGAGAGAAAACTTTAAGCTATTCAGGGAGCTACTTAGCAGTGTCTCCTGGGAATCTGCTTTTGAGGGCTTAGGGGTCCATGAGTGCTGGTCAGTCTTTAAGAACCACCTTTTAGAAGCACAGGAACAGGCAATTCCAGTGTCATAAGTCAAGCAAATGGGGCAGAAGACCAGCTTGGCTGAACAGAGAACTCGTCTTGGAGATCAAGAGGGAAAAAAAAATTGTATGATCTCTGGAAATGAGGTCAAGCTTCACAGGAAGATTACAGAGCTGTGGTTCATATATACAAGAAGACACAAAAGGCCAAAGCTCAACTGGAGTTGAAATTGGCCAGTGTTTTATCAGACAACAGTGACTTTCTATTTGTGGACACTGAAATTGTAAGGGACCAGTTGCATCAGTTGAATGTTCATAAGTCCATGGTGCCTGATAGGATTCATGCCAGACTACTGAAGGAGCTAGTGGATGTTACAGAACACCTCTTGATCATCTACCAAAGGTCTTGGAAGCTTGGGGAAGTCCCTGCTGACTAGAAGGTAGCCAGTGTTATTCCAACTTACAAGATACAAGGTGGAAAAGGAAGTTGGCTCAGAACAGTGCTGCCTCACCTCCATGGGACCCTCTCTTCCAATCACAACTTTCCTGTAGCAAGTCAGAATGTTTGAGACAAAACATGCTTATGCCTGGTCCTCCACACATGGTGCGCTGGGTGAAGAACTGGCTGAATGGCAGGGCTCAAAGGGTTGTAGTGAATGGGGCTACATCTGGCTGGCAAGTGGTCACTGGTGGTATTCCTCAGGTCTCAATTCTGGAGCCTGTTCAACATTTTTATCAATGATTTGGATGCAGGAGTTGAATGTACCATTAACAAGTTTGCTGAAGATACTAAACTGGGAGGTGCTCCTGACTCTCTAGAGGGACAACATTTTGCATCTGGGATGGAGTAATTCTGGGCACAAGTATAAATTGGGAGAGGAGTGTCTGGAGAGCAGCCCTGCAGAAAGGGATCTGGGGGTGCTGGTTGACAGCAGGCTCAATCGAAGTCAGAAGCGAGCCCTGGCAGCCAAGAGGGCAAACCATGTTCCCAGGTGCATCAAACACAGCATAACCAGSCAGTTCAAAGAAGTGATTATGCCTCTGTATTTAGCATTGGAGTGGCCTCACCTTGAGTATTGTGTGCAGTTTTGGGCCCCACAATTTAAGAAGGATGTGAAGGTCCTTGAATTGCCCCCAGAGGAGGGCAACAAAGCTGGTGAAAGGTCTGGAATGAATGTCCTATGAGGAGTGGCTAAGGACTCTGGGTTTGTCTAGTTTGGAGAAAAGGAGGCTGAAGGGTGACCTCATTGCTCTCTACAGCTTCCTGAGGAGGGGAAGTGGAGAGGGAGGTGCTGAGCTCTTCTCCCTGGTATCCACTGCCATGGGAATGGCTCAGAGCTGTCAGGGGAGTTTCAGACTTGACATTAGGAACCATTTCTTTACCCTTTGTCGGTGGATAATGACTTTGGTGTGAAGAATTCCTTTTTTTTAATGTAAATGAAAATTGTGTGATGAATGTATATTTTAATGTTAATTCTTAAATATGTGTTTCACAGAGGCAAGAGGTAAAATGTATGTGGCTTATATGGCAAATTTTGGTAGCAGAGGAGGCTGCAGGACTGGCTTCTGTGAAGATATCAGAGCCTGTTCCATCCAGCTCCGTGACAGACCCACCACTGCCCAAAGCTGAGCCAATCACCAACACTGGTGGCACCTTCATGATATATTTAAGAAAGTGTAAAAAAATACTGTGCAGCAGCTGTGAGGGAGTGAGAATATGTGAGAGAAAAAACCCTGCAGACACCAAGGTCAGTGAAGAAGGAAGGGGAGGAGGTGCTCCAGGTACCAGAGCAGATTCCCCTGCAGCTTGTGATAAAGACCATGGAGACACAGGTTGTCCCCCTGCAGCCCATGGAAGATGATGGTGGAGCAGAGATCCACCTGCAGCCCATGAAGGACTCCATGCCAGAGCAAGTGAATATGCCCTAAAGAAAGCTTATACTGATTTTGGTTGGGATAGAGTTAATTTTTGTAAGAGTAGCTTGTATAGGGCTATGTTTTTGGTCTGTGACCAAAACGGTGTTGATAATACAGGGAAGTATTAGTTATTGCTGAGCAGCCCTTACTCTCAGCAAGGGTCAAGGCCTTTTCTGTTTCTCTCACTGCCTCGACAGAATAGGCTGGAGGTGCACAAAAGGTTGGGAGGGGACACAGCTGGGACCCAGGGATATCCCACACCATATGATGACATGCTCAACAATAAAAGCTGGTGGAAGAAGAAGGAAGTGGAGATGTTTGGAATTATTGTGTTTGTCTTCCCAAGTAACTGTTACATGCAATGGAGTCCTGCTTTCCTGGAGATGACTAAACATCTGCCTGCTGATGGGAAGTAGTGAATGAATTCCTTGTTTTGTTTTGCTTGTGTGCACAGCTTTTGCTTTACCTATTAAACTGTCTTTATTTCAACCCACAAGTTTTCTCACTTGTACCCTTCTAATTCTCTTCCCCACCCTACTAGGGGAAATATGCTTAGCTGCTTACCAGGGTTGACGCACAAGTAAGAACTGTGGTGGGTTGATCTTGGCTGGCTGCTAGGTGCATACCAAACAGCTCACTTACTCCCCCCTCCTCAGCAGGATAGGGGAGGAAAATAACATGAAAAAGCTCATGGGTTGAGATAAGGACAGGAAGGTCACTCACCAATTACCATCATGGGCAAAACAGACTCGACTTGGGAAATATGACTTTAATTATTGCCAATTAAAAAAAAAGAGTAGTGTAGAGAGAAAGAAAAAACAAAAATAAAACCACCTTTCCCCCACCCTCCCCCTTCTTCCCAGGCACAGCTTCACTCTTGACTCTTCTACCTCCTTGTCATGGTTTAAGCATAGATGGAAATTAAGCCCCACACAGCCGCTCTTCTCCCTTCACCCCCTCTGGGGAGAGAGAGACAAAAGGCAGGGATTCTAAGTTGAGATAAGAACAATTTACTGGAAACAGCAATGAGATAAGAAAACAAATAGTAACAGCTACAATACTAATAACAATAGTGTATAAAAGAGGGTGATTACATGCAAAAATGCTCACTGAGTCTGATCCAATGCGACACGACCACAGCCAGAGCCACCCCACCGCTCCATTTACTGCTTGCTCCTCCAGAAAAAAGAACAAAATGGCAGGGACCCCTCCATGTGGCACCACCCTCTTCCACCTGAAGCCATGCTCCCTCCCTTCCCAGAAGTGAGTCCTTTACTTCCACCCCCCAACAATTATGTGAATGGTATAGAATAACAACCTAGACATGCCCACACAACTCTAGTCTCTGCCCCTTCTTGGCTACTGCCTCCCACTGGGGAGTACGCTGGGGAGTAAGTTTGGAGGGGACCCTGTAAAGAGAGAGAGAAAACTAGTAGCTTAGTGTAACTTACTTAGCATTAGTAACTAGATGTGCTGAAGCCTCAGGCTGCAAGCTGTGAACTTCCACCAAGATACGCTGAACTTTTACCTACTTAAGTAAAAGGAGGCCCCAGAGCTGGTTTGGGCTGGAAAATAAAGAAGCAAGAAAGGCAACTACCCCTGTCAGCATAAGATGCAACCTTACAGGTAAGAGAAGAAACGGGTCCACCTAGAGACAATGAAGAGACCCAATGAAGAACAAGACCACCCCATACCATAATATTATTATTGGACCGAACTGTAGCATGAGGGGTGGGGAACTTGGATTGTAAGGGTATAATTGCCCAGGGATTTCTTTGTTCAAGGTCCCTCTCCTGAGGTACCCAGCTCAAGCTGTATCTCACCACTGTACCAAATAACATAATTTGTTAGATTCTCCCTGAGACTCTGCTTGGGGAAACCTAGGGTCAAACCAAAAGGGAAAATGTCTGTGTGTGCGTGTCTGGAGTCAATACAGGGTACCCATTGGTTCAGTGGAGCCACCCACCATGAATGGACTGCAAAGTCCTAGTGGTTAAAGTCTCAGGTGGTATTAATGTAACTCCTTGATTGAGTGTGAGATGAATCCAATTTCCACAACAGACACAGATGGGACAGCTGACCTGAATTGACCAAAGGGATATTCCATTCCATTCCATTCCATTCCATTCCATTCCATTCCATTCCATTCCATTCCATTCCATTCCATATAATGTCATGCTCAGCAATAGAATTCGAGGGAAGGGATGTAGGTTTCTTTTTTTTTGGGGGGGAGGTAGCTGTTGTTCAGAGACTGGCTGAACATCAGTCTGCTTCTGGGAGGTGATGAGTAACTACCTTTGCATCAGTTGTTCTGGTTTTCTTCATATTTCTCAACCTCCGAGTTCTCTTGCTTTTGCTCTTCCTATTTTCTTCTGTCCTGCCTTTTTTCTTGGGGGGGGAGTGGGGGGGTGGGAGTAGGGTGGCATTTCAGTAAGTAGCTGTGTGGTGCCTAAGCTGCTGGTGAGGGGTAAACAACATTCTTTTCACACACTGTTTTAGGAAATATGTAGTGGCGTCAATTTTTAAAATATACATACCTAAATGCAACTTTGGGATTTACCTACAGTCAGTTTTATCAATGCATTTTATATGCAGTAGATAAATAGCCAACCATATGTGTTATCCAAATTTCATTTTTACAGTTTTCTATTACTTGAACACAAAGTTAGTTTCTATAGAGAGTCTATTGGCAGCTTGATTATTTTAAAAACTTATTTTTCAGGTTTAAAAATAACATTCATGGTAGCCTTACATTACACACAAGACCGACCAATATATATTTTATAAAATGGTTTAATTGTTCACTTTTGTAAACATTTTACAAAAGCATTGTGATTTACTTGGATGGATACACAGTCCTTGATGGAAGAATAATTTAGACTGAATCAGTGGCACATTAAAGAATAAAGCTGACAAGATCTGTTCTGCATATTCTTTTGACATGATTCCAGCAAGAGAAACAGCATGGTATAAAAAGTATACAGGAAAGATTGTTCTTACCATAACCATCAAATTCTGGAAATTGTAAATACACGTTCAAGTGGTTGAAAAAGTCAAAGTCATAATAATTGTAACCAGTCAGAAATTACAGTAAGAAATGTTATGCAGTTACATGTAGCTGTCAAAACAATACATCTCTCTTTGTCAGTTGGTAATTCTTTTCCAACAAGACAGAAAAACTTTGGCAGTTGCAGGAATTGAAAATAATTTTCAAAGTTCAAGACAGTCACAGCATTTTCTTTGCAGAAGGTGCACTGTACACCAAGGCTCAGAGGCTGTAAAAACTGGTTCCAAGTGGAAAAAAGTGCAAATAACCTGCACAGATAGTTTAAAGAGCTGCTGGTTCAGTCATTCACTAACAGAATCTTTGTTTTCTTTTTTGCATAGTTCACACATCACTGGGAATGTGACAGGGTGTGCTATTTTTGGCAAGAGCAAAAACAGTGATACTTGTGTGAGTTGCCATGTTAGACATGCTGGATCCATGCAGAATTCAGGTAGAAGGCTGCTACCTGATGTTATTAGACAGTGAATACTGATGTTGTTTTTGTTGAAGCAGTTCTGTAATAGCCAACAGCTTCTTAAGAACATGCTGTAGAAAAAAAATACAAAAAAACAAACAACAAAAAACCCCAGTACAACCCTACATTAGCAACTAGAAAAAAACCCCCCATCTTGCTTGAGAAGCATCTTCAACATTAACCTACCAGACTTAGAATTAGGTAGTTTAAAATATATTTAAATCCACACACCTCACACCCTCCCCCCAGCTCCAGTTTCAGTCACTAAGACATTACTTCAAAAGGCAACTGTAAAATAGCAATGTTATTTATCTGCAGCCATGAAAACCCATTAAGTATTGCCAACTCAACCTGAGAGTTTCAAAATGAAATAGTTCTCCTATCTGTTAAAAACGATCTGTAAACCAAAAATCCATTCTTGGGTATTTTCCCCGTGTGAAAGTGCAGAAGTGGGCAAAGAACATGAAAAAACTCTGGTGAAAAAAGAAAAAGGTGATAATACAATTCACTTCTGCACAAGCAGAAGCACCCTCTAACTTTCTGAAAACCTAGTCATTAAACTTAACCAAATGCAACTGAACATACGCACAAAACAGGCTGAGAAATTGTATTGCTAATGCACTGTCAGGAGTTCAGTAATTTTTTCCTTATAGTAGAACTGTGTTCAACTACAAGTTGATCCTGAATATTAGGGCACTTATAGAAGAAAAAAAAAAGAAAAAAGATGCAGGAGTTTTCTTTATGGAAACCCATGAGGAGAAATTACTCCTCTGAAGTAGAAATATGAGTGCATTGAGAAACCAGTGTCGCATTTATGACCATTAAGTACTTCAGATGCAGGCCTTGTGAAAGAAATTCTATCCCTTATCTGTAAGCAATATATATTTAATACTGAAAAATTCTACTATCCTGACTTGCCAGTCTAGGCATCATTTTTTCTTTGTCAAGACTAGAAGTAGCTGTGAATTATGAACTTGAACATGATTGACTTTTTCCTCTCATATGCCACTGAAGAAGAAAATTGTAGTAGTTATTAAACTAGATTAATTTTTAATTGCTATAATGTAGCATTATCTCATTTTTAATTCCTTGAGCTTTCTTTTGCCAAAGTTAGTTAAATACAAATATATTTTCACCATTTGCAAAATTGCCATAAGAGTTCCCAGTAATATCCTTATTTAAAAAAAACATTACTGCCAAAAAATGCATTATTTGAGTAACATCTGCTAAGATGAAATATAGATTTATCAGCTATTTGGGTTTAAATTAAGACCTTCAAAGAGTCAGAATATAGGAAGCTCAGTCTTTAAACCATGGCAATAATAAGAAATCTGATTACAAGAAGCTATTTTGAAGCAATTAAGAACTATTTTTAAAACTACCTCTTCAAAATGAGTCATTAAATAGTTTGAGCTGATACTGATTAAATTTAAGGAAGACCATCTCTAAACAAAAAGGCTTTCTATAGTACAACTGCCCCTGTCCCCAAATCCTTAGCGTTAAAAAGGGAACAGTACTTAAATTATCTCCTGCACAGCACAGTATCCTAGTCAAGCATACCAAAACATATTACTCTGCAATAAGTAGGATTGGCAACTTGAAGTTCATCATAATTAGTAGACCATAGGCAAGTATATTACTTTTTGAGACAATGCATGAAATCATGCAGATTTTTTTCCTCTTAAAAATAAGTTTTCATAAAAGCTGTATGCAAGTTTAACAGTTGGAACAGAACACTCATTTATAGCATTTACTAGAGAAGTCTGCCATTATTGTTTACAAATGTAATAAATCGGGAAGCAGAAATGAAGTAGTGATAGAAAGCTAAGGAAAGTAAATTTAGCTGTTTAGTTCTCAATTAGAAGAACTAGATCCTAAAAGTAGAGACTGCCAGGAGACAGTAATTTCTTGAGTTTAGGCTTCCTTCCTCTAGAAACTAAAAACTTCACCTGGAAACTAAACAAAAAAAGCAAAAAAATCCCCGAAACCCCCAACAAAAACAAACAAACAAAACAAACCCCCAAAAACCCCAAAAGAGAACAAACAAACAAACAAACAAACAAAACCCCAAAAAAAATCCCCAACCCACTGCTTTAAAACATCTTTGGATTTGTTGTATAAATACTTAGTTCATATTTTTGAGCTTCTTTACCTTTACAACTAGCAACCTCCTGGTGAAATGTACATACTTATCACTCATACTGCTGGAGAGAAAAAATTACAAAGGAATCACGATGTTAAACAATAACTCTGGACATGCTATCTGTATGTGTGATTTTTGTTAATCATTATAGTTTACCTGCATTACACCTCGCTCATTGCTGAGTGTCCGAAGTTCATCTGAATGTGCCACGCACATCTCATGCAAGGCTGCCAGATAACGAGATAAGTCAGTTCTAGAGTACTCTGTAGTGTCTGGAAGCTCAGGAACATTCTTTAACAAAAATTATGAGAATAGACTTAGAATGGTGAGTAGCCATGCATATAAGAAATTAAATTATAGTTCTACACACCCGCCAACAGTTGTTTTGATACTGCAAGCACCGCAATGTTTTTCTTCACAATTAAGTCTTCTGTCCATGTTATCTAATACAAATTATTTATTTCCTCCTCTCCACAATCATCTATTTTATGAAGACAATTTAATCATGGTTACACATTTCACATAGCGAGATTACTAAATATACAGCAATTCCTATTCCTACTAGGAGGGTTTGATGCTGCTATGCTGTCTCTGAGTTGTCTAGAAAGATACTGAGAAAAAGAGATTCATATCATTTCTTCCACCCCAAATGAGGGGGATCCATTCATTAGATGTTTGTTGTTTTGTTCTTTTTTTTTAAAATTTAAATCAGTCAATAGCAACAGCAAAAATGGACACCAAAAAATCCCAAAACTATCAAGTCAGTAAATCCACTAATTAAATAATGTAATTAAAACAGTAGATTAATCAGTTATTTTAAAACCCAACCATTTTCTAAGTCCTCATGCATAATCTGCCATTTAAAGAAAAACAACGGTGTATCATAATATGCAGAAGTTGCCATTTAACCATAAAAAGGTGACATATGGCAATCTATCTGAATGACAGACTTCAAAACAGTAATTCTTATAGATTATCAAAATAGTCTGAGATGTTTTCTAGGTCACTTTTAATGGATTAATTCAGGAAGCTAGGCATATTTCTTTCATCTTCTTTTTTTCAACAAATTATTGGTTTAAACATATATACATACATGAGCTCCTAACTCATTACAGCTATCATACACAAAATAGTAATGGTTTCAAATAGAACTGCAACTATTATTTTCTTTTAAACTACAATATCCAGAATTCATGCAGTAAGACATTTGGTAATGTATAACTAAAATAGAACACAATATTTTTAAAAACTTCAATTTTTTCAATCTCAGGTCAAAATCATATGACAAATTACACATAAGAATTATTTTATTTTAAAATTTTTTTTTAAAGATTGGTATTTTTGTCTGAAAGCCCTAATCCTTGGGGAGAAGCTCAAATAGATCTCATGTCTACAACAGTACTTTCTAACAGGACATTTGATTGGTTTTAATTCTGTGTGACAGGCCAGCAATCTGCAGTTCCTAAACATGCAAAAGAAAAATATTTCAATAACAAGCATTCAAAATTGTGAGGAAGCTGATGCATTTTTGAACTAGTTTACAAGGACTATAAAGAATTTTAACTCACAATGTTGCAATACAACTTGCAATTTTTCCTTTTAAACCACTTACCCCAAGTTCATCTAAGAACATGATCATGCGATGTTTGTTACTCTTGATGAATGGATTTACCCCCTCCATATATGGCTCCTAGTAATTTTTAAAAGTATTTATTAGAACAAATTGATACCAATTTAATAGACATACCTGAAGTGAACATATTGTAATCAAAGACAAATGACACTGCAAAACAAATGTGTCATCTTTTTCAAGTGGATTTATAATGACTGGTGTACAAACAGTCAAAAGATTACACTTTTTTGCACTCCAGATGGATTCTGAAATTGTTTATATATGCATTGTGACATGAAATTTTACATTTCTGAAATACTGAAAATGGACATTTTTCATTGCAGCTATATAATGAAGAAAAAACTTTCAGAGGTAACATCAGGACATAATTGCCCTCCTTCTTGTTTTCATTAATGCTTACATTCCAAGTTGTGAGTGTCAGACAAATGGCATTATAATGGCAGCCTGAAATCACTTTCTTTCATTATACTTAAGTCAACAGATTTTTATTGTTCAACCATGTTGTGACTTGGGAACCAGAACAGACCAATTGTTGCTGGCATTCTTTTAGTGATGCAATACAAAGTTTAGTAAAAGCTGAGGCTTTTTAGGGCAACTTGTAAAACTGATTTACAAAATTATGTCAAGCAGTATGAAAACAAGTACAAATAAAAGGGGTGTTTCAAAATGCTGTACCTATAGAAAACACCAGTCTAAAGAATAAGTAAAGAAAGTGTGCGCGTGTGTGTGTGTGCGTGTGTGTGTGTGAGCCAGAGGTTGGTAGTTGTTAATATGTTTCAGAATTAAAATACTCTATATCCAGGCTGGAAGTTTAGTCCTAATTGGTCTCAATTTGAAAGTGAATTATTACATATAGTATATAAAAGAACATGGATGTGGAATGTATTTCAAGGTTCTGTACAGAGGCATGCCAAAGATGCCAGATACTGAAAGATGTCTCCCCATTTTGACATGAAATAATCAGTGGAAATGCAAAAAGGCTCCCGTCATCTACTTCAGGCAAATGATACATCCTTCTTGAACAGATTCTTTCTAATCACAGATTTCTACCCCAGCATTTCTCAGTTGTCTTTTTGATATGGATATTCCTAAAGAAAATTTACTCATTTTACCATCACATAGATGTTTTCTTTGTGGAGGGATGGCTGCCTGCCTCTCTCACTTTTCCAACTCCAATACTCATCTATTTGACTAGGGGAAGCTAGTAGACATGGTGGTTTTGGATTTTAGCAAAGTTTTTGATACTGTCTCTCACAGTATCCTTCTGCATAAAATGTCCAGCACACAGCTAGAAAAGTCCATAATACATTGGGTGAGCAATCGGCTAATGGGTCAGGCTCAAAGGATCACAGTAAATGGGGTTATAGTAAAATCAGGCTGGTGGCCAGTCATCAGTGAGGTTCCCCAGGGCTCAGTTTTAGGGCCAGTGGTCTTTAAGGGTTTTATAAATGATCTGGACACAGGAATCAAACATACATTAAGTTTGCTGATGATAAAGTAGGAGGAACTGTGGACTCCATCAAGGGTAGAGAGGCCTTACAGAGTGATCTGGATAGACTAGAGAGCTGGGCAATCACCAACCATATGAAATTTAACAAGGGCAAGTGCTGGATTCTCTACCTGGGATGGGGTAATCCTGGCTATACATACAAATTGGGAGACAAGAGGCTAGAGAGCAGTCCCACAGAAAGGGACCTGGGGGTCCTGGTTGATGGCAAGTTGAATATGAGTCAGCAGTGACCTGGCAGCCAGGAGGGCCAACCATGTCCTTGGGTACATCAGGCACAGCATTGCCAGCCGGTCAAGGGAGGGGATTGTCCCGCTCTGCTCTGCACTGTTGTGGTCCCACCTCAAGTACTGTGTGCAGTTTTGGGTGCCTCAATATAAAAAGGACATCAAACTATTAGAGTATGTCCAGAGGAGGGTAACCAAGACATTGAAAGACCTCGAGGGCAAGAGAGGCTGAGGTCACTTGGTTTGTTCAGCTTAGAAAAGGTTGAGGGGTGACCTCATCATAGTCTACAAATTCCTCATGAGGGGAAGTGGAGGGGCAAACACTGATCTCTTCTCTCTGGTGACTAGCAATAGGACATGAGAAAATGGAATGAAGATGCATCACAGGTAGTTCAGACTGGACATTAGGAAAAGATTCTTAACCGAGAGGGTGGTCAGTCACTGGAAGAGCCTTCCCAAGGAAGTGTTCACAGCACCAAGCCTATCAGTTCAAGGAAGATATGGGTGATGTCCTTAGTCATATGATTTACTTTTAGGTAGTCCTGCAAGGAGCATGGAGTTGGACTTCATGATCATTATGGGTCCCTTCCAACTTGAGATATTCTATGATTTTATGAATACTAGAGTATGACTGCTACCCTTTTCGTTATTGACAGACAGAAAAAAAGAGTCCACATACTTCTACTGTTGTCTTTGAAATGAATGTCTGAGTTTATCTGTTCTCAAAGCATAAAAATATGGTTACATCACTCTATAATGCCTACTAGCATGGTCATTAATTCATCAGTTATTTTAACATGTCACTGCTGTTGTTCATATGACCAAATTGAAAATCTTTATGGTAAGTACCAAATCATTCACATAAGTTTCTAGATGACTCATTCTGAAATTATTATTGACTCCTCTTTCCAAATCAGCCATACTTTATGCTACTGCTCTAGATTAAATCAATACCCTGTTGAACTCCAACTAAAGAGGATAGAAGAAATTGCAGGAACAAAGCCTCCTTGCTGATAAGACACTCAGGTCACACATCAGAATTTGCATAAAAATAATACAGACAAAATCTGTTTCTGTTAACAGGAACACTGAAATGTTCTAGACTGTTCTGTGCAAAATTATATTCACCTTAGCTCCAAATTCAACCAGATTTGCTAAATTCTGCACAGACTTGGCAACCAGTGTCAGCGTTCTTGCAGCAGTAGGGGAAGGAGAATCTGATAGGAATAGAAAGTAGAAAGTTACTACCATTTCATTTAAAACCTCCAGTAGTCACAAGAAAATTCTCTTCCACAATTTGTTATTTATCATGGAATTAAATACTTTGAATGCTGTAAGAGAACTGCATGTGAAAAATCACATGATCAAGTAAACTTTTGGCGTTTTAGTAATTATGTCCACAATAAATATCAATATGCATATCTGACTGTCTTAGTTTAAGACAATTTATAGGGCAGAGACTCCAAAGTGAGTTACCTCCCCTTAGTTTTAACCACTCCCCTTTCATCAATAAGGAGAGATGAATGCGAGAAGATCTAAGTAAAAAATAACAGTTTACTAAAAATAAAACAGAAACAACCAAGATAACAGCAATAACCACTAGATACAAAGGTGCTGAGTCACGTGCTCCCCCCAGGAACAAAGAAAACAAGGTGGCAGAGAAGCCCCCTCCTCCTAAGATGGTGGCCACTGTAGCAGCCCATGTGGCTCAGAAGACAATGACAAGATGGCAGAGAAACTCCCCTTCTCCCAAGATGGTGGCCATTGTAGCAGTCCACATGGCCCAGAGAACAAAGACAAGATGGCGGAGAAACCCCCTACTGCGGACCACACAGCTGAGAGAGAACAAAGGAAAACAACACAGCAACCAAGCCTCCGCGGTTCCAGAACACTCCCTTGCCTCAAAACAACAACCAACGGAGACAGGGACAAAACAAAACCTGGAAAAAACTATTTTTGTCCAAAAGGCTCTGATGCTGCTGAAATGCTGGAATAAAATTACCGGCAGCTGCAGGTCTGACCCCTCCTCGGCATAGCGCAGCTGGAACTGGGGGCAGCGGCTTGAATAACTCGTGGAGAGCAGGTCCGACCCCTCCTCAATGCAGCACAGCTTGAACTAGGGGCAATGGCTGGAAAACCCCATGGAGAGCCGGTCCAACCCCTCCTCGGCACATGGCAGGCAGCAGCAGTGAAGGTATTGTGAAATTCTCCAAAGCCCAGGGAGAACAAAAGAGCTCCTGCCTCACACGAGTCAGCAAGTGGCAGAAAAACAACCCAACAAGAGGCGAAGGTGTTGCAAAATCTGCTCCAAAACAGCTTCGGATTGTGAAATGCAGCTTCTCAGGTTGCCCCATTTTAGCAAGGAAGTATGTTAGAAATTTTGCTCCAAAAGAAAAAGAGCCCCCTTAGTTTGTGTCCTGGATTAACCATAAAAGGATATATTCTATTACCACCCACATATTTCCTCGATAAGGTGGATCGTTCACAGTTACACACCTGGTCCCTGAGGCTATGCTCATGTGAGGTAGGGTGGTACTCCTTATCTCAACTGAGATAACCATTCCGGCCGACAAGCACCACCCATCCTGAGTAGATCATCTCAGCTAATGGCCCATTACACCACCTGTCCTGAGTAGATTATCTTGATTAATGGCCCATTACCGGGCTTGATAAGCATGGACCAATAGAACATCAGAACCACCCTGGGTGAATTATCCTGATTAATGGCCCATTACCGAACAAGATAAAAATAGAATGTCAGAAACTGTTTGCTCCTCGGAGAAGCCTCATGTGAGCTCATTGCTGAAGCAACCAATAGAACGTCGGGAAAATCTTTTTCCATTGTGGAAGTCCCTGCCCCTGGGGGAGGTACCAGCCAAGAAACATGACATAAAAGCAGGTTTTGAGATGGGAGAAATTACTCCACTCCACTCCTCTGGACTGGACTCAGGACTACTCCACTCGACTGGACTCCACTCCACTCGCTGGACTGGACTCGACCGGACTACCAGGACTGGACTACCAGACCACTGGACTACCAGACGACTGGAAAGCCAGAGGTCTCCGGACCACCATCACTGGATACTCAGCAGACCAGACCTCCTACAGGACCAGTGCCTAACTGGACTACACAGCTACCACCCTGGTCAACAGGGTGCCAGGTTGTACCGTGACTCTGTCAGTTTGTTTAGGCCTATGTTTCTGTATTCCTGCATTTATTTTAACCTTTTTATTAAAATTGTAATTTTGACCTAAAATCTCTCCAGGTATTTTGTGTGGGGTTAATTTCCCCTGCTGGTTCTCATTCAAACCAGTACAGTTCGATTTTTTTTTTCTTGACAGCTCTAACAACCCTATATAGAGTCCATAAACTTACCTTAGTGAAAGTGAAGAATATTATCTGAACTTCTAAACAGGACTAACACTTACAGACAAGTTTAAAAGGGATTACACAAATTTTTGGATAACAACTTCATTTACAGCTAAAGACACAGTGGTCTCAATGCAGTCCCCAAGTTAGAAAATAATATAATCTGAAGATTATAAAAATAATAAAGAAAGAATCACCATATACGAGGCCATGGTTCTTAAATGCTTTCTCCAAAGTGTGTATGAAAACTATTAAAGGGAGAAAGGAACTTTCAGACTGACTCAGGCCTTCTCAGTGTAGCTTAAAGAGAGAGGACAGAAAAATTGCTATGTTGTCTGAAAAGCTGCCTCTAAAGGCAAAAAAGGAAAACAATTTTCCCCAAAGGCTTTCTGACAAGTGATTTCTGATTTCTTCCTACTTTCAAACCAGCATTTTACAGGTAAAATTGAGGTGTTAGGGAGGGAAGGAGGAAAAACAATGGCTAGTGCAAACTAAACGCCTTCTAGGTTGGGACAACTTTGCCAAAAAAAAAAAAACAACAGGAAAAGATGACAGGAAGATGAAGTATAACATATGCAAACTTTTTAAAACTATGACACTCAGATATCCCAATATTTTAGTGCTACCTTTTTCCCATCAGTAGTTTATACCTTTCCTTTCTTCCTCCCACAAGGATGTATGGGTTTGCATGGCAAGGTTTTGGTAGTGGGGGGGCTACAGAGATGACTTACGTGAGAAGCTGCTGGAAGTTTCCCCCATGTCCAATATAGCCAGTTCAAGTTGGCTCTAAGACAGACCCACCACTTGCCAAGGCAGTGGTAGCACCTCTGTGATAACATATTTAAGAAGGGGGAAAGAAAATCAAACCTTGCTGCAGAAGAGCAGCTAGAGCAGAGGAGTGAGAATATGTGAGAGAAACAACTCTGCAGACACCAAGGTCAGTGAAGAAGGAGGGGCAGGAGATGCTCCAGATGCTGGAGCTGAGGTTCCCCTGCAGCCCATGGTACAGACCATGGTGAGGCAGCAGTGCCCCTGCAGCCCAGGGAGGTCCATGGTGGAGCAGAGATCCACCTGCAGCCCATGGAGGAGACCCATGCCAGAGCAGCTGGACGTGCCTGAAGGATACTGTGACCCCATGGAGAGCCTGTGCTGGAACAGGCTCCTGGCAGGACCCGTGAACCCTTGGAGAGAAGAGCCCACGCTGGAGCAGGTTTGCTGGCAGGACTTGTGACCCTTTGGGGGACCCATGCTGGAGCAGGCTGTGCCTGAAGGACTGCAGCCTATGGGAAGGACCCACATTGGAGAAGTTTCTGAAGGACTGTCTCCCATGGGAGGTTCCTTAATGCTGGAACAGGGGAAGAGTGTGAGGAGTCCTCCTTCTGAGGAGTGGCAGAGACAATGTGATGAACTGACCGCCACCCCCATTCCCTGTCCCCCTGTGCCACTGGGAGGCAGGAGGAAGAGAAAATAGGGAGTTGTGGTTTCACCTCAGCCAGCAGCCAAGCCCCATGCATCCACTCACTCACTCCCCCACCAGTGGGATCGGGGAGAGAATCAGAAGGATAAAAAGTTTGAAAACTTGTAAGTTGAAATAAAGCCAATTTAATAGGGAAAGCCAAAGCCATACATACAAGCAAAGCAAAACAAGGAATTCATTCACTGCTTCCCATAGGCAGGCAGGTGTTCAGCCATCTCCAGGGAGCAGGGCCCCATCACATGCAACAGTTACTTGGGAAGACAAATGCCATCACTCCAAACATTCCCTCCCTTCTTCCTTCTTCCCCAAGCTTTATATACTGAGCATGATGTCATATGGTCTGGAATATCCCTTTGGTCAGTTTGGGTCACCTGTCCCAGCTGTATCTCCTCCCAACCTCCCATGCACCCTAACTTCCTCGCCAGTGTGGCAGTATGCAAAGCAGAAAAGGCCTTGGCTCTGTGTAAGCCCTGCTCAGCAATAGCAAAAATGTCTCTATATTATCAACCCTGTGTTCAGCACAAATCCAAAACACAGCCCCATACCAGCCATTGGGAAGTAAATGAACTCTACCCCAGCCAAAACCAGCACAGGAGTGAAGTTGAGCCTGGGAAGAAGGAAGGAGTAGAGGGAAGGTGTTTTAAGATTTGATTTTATTTCTCATTACCCTACTCTGATTTGATTGGTAATATATTAATTCAATTTCCCTAAGCTGAGTCTGTTTTGCCCATGACAGTAATTGCTGAGTGATCTCCCTATCCTTCTCTCAACTCATGAGCCTTTTGTTATATTTTCTCTCCCCTGTCCAGCTAATGAGGGGGAACGATAAAGAGGCTTTGGTGGGTGCCTGGCATCCAGCCAAAGTCTACCCACCACAAAGGAATACAGCAAAACTTAAAACCTGAAATTCCATCAACACAGCCTTATGTCTAGTACAACAGTAACACATACTAGCTGTTGCATCTGTAAGACCTCAACTACATCCATAAGTTAAAATGCTCAGAAACAATTCTAGGTACTTAAGCCAACTGCAATGGAATAATCTATGCCTCACCATTCACAACAAAGCCCCATGCCAACTTTCAGATATAATCCCCGATGCATGTCAACATCCAAAGCACACCTAAGAACCGTTTAGTAGAATGCTGTCTGTTATCAGCCAGAACTGTGCTACAGATCAGTATAGCAATTTCACAATCCTGTTTTAGCAAACAGGAATAGTCCTTGTCACTGCTTTATTTACTGATAGAGATGCACTCTACAAAGAGCATCAAACCCCAGGATAATGCTTTTGTACTGGGCCTGGCTAGGACAAAGTTAATTTTCTTCAGGGCAGCTCATATGGTGCAAGTTTTAGATTTTTGACCAAAACAGTACTGATAGCAGACTAATATTATAGCTTTTGCTGAACGATGTTTATACAGCATCAAGGCTGCCTGTTTCTCACTCTGCCCCCCCAATGAATAGATTGGGGGTGTGCAATAGGCTGGGATTAGACAGAACAGGACAGATGACCCGAACTAACCAAAGAAACATTCCATAACATATAACACCATGCTCAGCAATAAAAGGGAAAAGAGGGGGGTTTTATGGGTGTCAGCCATCTTTTGCTCAGGAACTGGCTGGGCATCAGTCTACACATGGGAGGTGGTATGATTGCCTTTGCATCACTTGTTTAGTTCTATTACATTTATCCTTTACTTATTAAACATTTATATAGTTTTGGTTGTTTGTTTTATCTTGATCCCCAATTTTCCTTATTTTTATTCTTTCTTTCTTCTTCCCCCATCCCACTGAGGGTGAAGAGAGAAGTGAGCAAGTGACTGTGGTGCTTTATCTGCCAAACAGGGTTAACCCACAACAGTTTTCTTTATGAAACACTTTAGCATTCACTTTCTTTTTTTTTTTTTTACTTTAAAACAAGACATTTGGAATAAACATTGTCTAATCATTAAGAGTGAGAACTGTATGCTGGCTGCCTTAGGGAGAAAGTCAATCCATTTATATGATTAACATGACTTCGCACAGTGTTCAAATGACTTAATATTTTGCTAAATTAGGCACTCAAGTAAGTTCATGCCTATTACTACATAAAGTATGAATTCAGTCTGAAGCATAGTCACCTGAGATGATATTAAACATCCTTGGGTTCAGGATAGCAGGACAAATCAGTCGAAGAAAAACAAAGCCGCTGAAATGGAAAAAAAAAGAAATTGTATTTTGTTTAATAATAAAGCTATCATAAAATTAATGTAAAATCATGTAGTCTTTAGGCATTTAAGTCAGTGTGGAAATCTTTGTGAGATGACAAACAACCAGACTGTGCTCCATGTTTGTTAATTAAGAATGTCTTGTTATGATTTCAACTATGATAAAAAACAAAACCAGACATTGATTTCCCAATTAAGGTGATCTTCTGAAACCACCTGGGAAAAGCTTAACTGTAAAGCCATACTGAAGTCTGCAGTCTAAGACCACATTGGCTTTAAAAAGGAGGAGCACTTTATCTCCTGCCTCCCACAAGTGTTCCACTGTCTACTACCACAAGTAATTCATCCTGCAGCCACTCACTCCCCTAAGCCGACATAAGGAGAGCAAGAGTGCACAGTCACAATGGAGCCTCTCTTTTGGCAGCAACATGGATTGGTTCAAGCTGAACTAAGGCCATCTCCTGATAACAGTATGCCAGTATCCTAGAAGTATAATACTGGATCAGCTACTTTCTTCACAGAAGTAATTGCTGTCACCCAGATAATCTAGAAAGCTAGGGAAAAGTACTCAGTTTGACTGCAGAACTAGGAACTTATTAAACAGAAACCTACATTGTCCTTCAGTTTAGCATGAGAAAAATCTTTCTGTTGACAGCTAAAGTAAAAAAAAAAAAAAATCCATTTCAGGTCAACCATAATTCTGGAAGACTGATATAAAATGAAGTGACATATGGACCAACTAAAGCAATCTAACCTCTCATTTTGTTCAGAATGCATGGACAGTACCAGCAGACTGTTTTTTCACTACGGCAATACCAAAGTCTGACCTCTTACAAAAGAGTGGAAGTGGACCTTGCACTACCTTGCTTTTTAAGTATACAGTGATGGCATTGTCCATTATTAATTGGAAGTGACACATGTAGCAGTGAGGTTAACACACCTTTCATGTGTCCAACACACTTGAATTCCAATATATACTGTTATAGAAGTTTCCTATTTCTCCAAGAACCATGGATTATGGGTTGATGAAACACTCCTGGCCCAGTGTGAAACAAAAATATTTTCTATGAGATGAATTTAAAGCTATGAGGAAGTAAATAATTTTGAAGTCATGGCATGTACATCAATTTGTCCTATAGATGGCCTGAAGACAACTGGGGTATGAACCCAAGATGGACCTTGCAGACAGAAGATCTGCTGCTTCTTACACTGGTCAAGATGACTAGATTAGGAATGAGTCAATACCTATGTATGGTCTTTTACAAAGAAACAGAAATGGCAGCACTTTCTGAATTATATAGAAGAGAAGCTACCCAGGCACTTAAAAACTATCCACCTGTCTTTGAATATGTAATTATTCCTGAACCAAAACCAGTGCAATAAAAGATAATATTCTTCACTGGAGGCTGCAAAAAAACCCCCACAAAACTGTACTCTAGAGAAAAGTCACAAGTATCCATTTATGAAGAAAGGGACCCAATATTTATAGTATCCAGCAGAGACCCCAGAAAAATTCTCAATATAAGCTGTATCATTAAGGAAAGCCACATGGTGCTCTCTGGAGATGGGAAGAAACAGGAAGAGACATGGTATTTGCTTCTAATTCTACACGCTTGCAATAGACTAGCCCTAACACCTCTGATAAGAGCAGCCTCAATTTGAAGTCAAAACTCCTGCAGAACACTGTTGGCAGACATTTTATTGAGGATTTTTCTTCATTAAAATCTTGAGTCACTATTGTTATGAACACTAAATGACAGGGAAATAAGCATGGAAGGTATTGTACTAAATACACTAACTGAAACACTGGGAAAGGAAGGGCTCCCATATCTTCATTTCTGTCTCCAGTCAAAGTGATAAATAAAAGCCAATGACAAATCATCTGGAAGACACTGTTCAATAGGAGATTAACCTCAGCAAATCATATCAGCGCCAGATATTGGTCTACTAGAAAGCTAGGCTTGCAAAAAAAAAGGTAATGCAAATGTAGAAGAGATGTGGCTTTGAAACCCTTAAATCCCCAGTATCATTTAGAACAACAGTGTCAAGACCTCATTTTTGTCAAAGATTTTTTTGACCTGCACTGGCAACTGATAGTGTTAAAGGAAGGACTATTTATTCAACTGATTTATGAATGCAGACTGGAGTTTTTGTACTCAATGTCAGTTCAAAGGAGCCAGGTTCAGTAGCCTGCAAGATTTTTAGAGAGACTCTGGAATGTTTCAATATGATTGGGCTGGAGCAGAGAAATAAAACAAAACTGGGACAGCATAAAAGTACATATTTTCCAAAATGAATGCTGATTCCAAGTGATCAGCACAGGGAGCCTTCACTGATGCAGAAAACTATATATTCCAATGCAGAAAGTACCTCAGTGAAATCTAATGACAGTCCAATCACCTTTCTGAGAAGGTATTAGTTTCTTTAACATGTTATGTCTGTATTTTAAAGGACATTCATCTTAGCATGTATAAGATTTTTCCAATAATTCACACACACTACATAAGAGTCCCTGGATAAGACATGGTCTTTCCAGATGGCATGACAGGAACATAATCATTAGAGGATATAAAAGGTTAACTATCACTTCGAGAGAACTTTTTCTCTTTCCCAAGATCTTAGATTAAATAAATTAACAAAATACAAGTAAATTCAAAATTAAAGCTACTAAGTATAGCTATACTGACCTCTATACTGGACCGTTAGCAAGTCTCCAATATGACTAAGAATCTAGCAGATCCTTAATTGAGATATCATGCCCCAGTACCACAATAATTTTAAATATTCTTGTAATCTATATAAATACTATAAACTTTTGTCACTAAAAAAAAGATTGATAAGCACACTGAAGCATGACAGTAATAAGACAATAAAATATTATTTTCAGCATAGAATAAACTGACAAGTAACTTACCTAACAACTCTTGTTCTCATTGTGGTATTAGCTGGCCACTTGTTTTGAACAGACTTCTGCAAACATCCATAAATATATCTCAACGTCCTGTAAAAATAATAACTAATTAATAATTTCATTTAAAAACTTAAATGAGTAAAAATAGATGGTCAGAAAGCATCTAGTCCAACCTCCTCCAATTCAGACATAAGCTGTAAATTAATTTAAAATCTGCTATAACAGTCCATTTACAAATGGCAAAGAAAGTCCTCGACTAATGCACTACTCCATTTGTGCAGGTAAAATTCTGATTAATCATGTGTGCATTAAATGTTTTATAATACCTTTTTTCCTATTTCCCTAGGTAATGTTTCCTTTTAAAAAAAAAGATTTGGTTTGGTGGCTTTTTTCCTTGTTTTGTTGGGTTTTTTTCCCCCACTTTTTAACTGAATTAATAATAATTTGTTCATCCATAACTAGAGGTCAGGTGTTTAAAAATAGTTACTCAATAGTCCTCTCCTATAAAAAAAATAGGAGCCCTCTGGTGTATTTAAAAAAATGTTGAGATGCACCATATACTTAACAGAATGAAGCTTTTAATACTAACCTTGCTTTTACTGACACGAACTTTCTGTGCTGTTCTGCGGTGGGTTGACCACGGCCAGCAGCTAAGCCCCCACCCAGTCACATGCTTATTTCCCCTCAGCAGGATAGGGAAGAAAAGTCATAGAATCATTTAGGTTGGAAAAGAGCTCTAAGATCAAGTCCAACCAGTAACCTAACACTGCCAAGTCCACCATTAAACCACATCCTTAGGTGACACATCTACATGCCTTTAAATACCTCTAGGGATGGTGACTCCACCACTTCCCTGGGCAGCCTGTTCCAATGCTTGACAACCCTTTTGGTGAAAAAATTTTTCCTAATATTCAATTTAAACCTCCCCTGGCACAACTTGAGGCCATTTCCTCTCATCACTTGCTACTTGAGAAGAGACCAACACCCACCTCGCCACAACCTCCTTTCAGGTAGTTGTAGAGAGTGATAAAGTCTCCCCTGAGCCTCCTTTTCTCCAGGCTAAATAACCCCAGCTCCCTCAGCCGCTCCTCATAGGACTTATTCTCCAGCCTCTTCCTCAGCTCTGTTGTCCTTCTCTGGACATGCTCTAGCACCTCAATGTCTTTCTTTTAATGAGGGGCCCAAAACTGAACACAGGATTCAAGGTGTGGCCTCACCAGTGCCAAGTACAGAGGAACAATCATTTCCCTGGTCCTGCTGGCCACACTATTTATGCTACAAGCCAGGATGCCATTGGTATTCTTGGCCACCTGGGCACACGCTGGCTCATGTTCAGCTGGCTGTCAACCAGCACCCCCAGGTCCTTTTCCACTGGGCAGCTTTCCAGCCAGTCCAAGCCTGTAGCACTGCCTGGGGTTGTTGTGACCCAAGTGCAGGACCTGGCACTTCGCCTTATTGAACCTCATACAATTGGCCTCAGCCCATCTATCCAGCCTGTCCAGATCCCTCTGTAGAGCCTTCCTACCCTCAAGCAGATTAACACTCCCACCCAACTTGGTTACATCTTCAAACGTACAGAAGGGCAAAAGCAAGAAAATCTCATGACCTTACATAAAGACAGTTTAATAGGTAAAGCAAAAGCTGTGCATGCAAGGAAAGCAAAATAAGAAAATTCACTACTTCCCATTGGCAGTCAGGTGTTCAGCCATCTGCAGTAAAGCAGGGCTCCATCATACATAATGGTTACTTGGGAAGACAAATGCAATAACTCCAAAATGTGTCTCTTTCATCCTTCTTTCTCTGCAGTTTTATTGCCAAGCAGAACATCATATCATATGGAATATCTGTTTGGTCACTTAGGGTCAGCCATCCCAGCTGTTTCCCCTCCCAACTTCTTACCCATCTCCAGCCTACTTGCTGGGGGTAGGGCAGAATGGGGAGAGAAAAAACAACCCTCGACATTGTGTAAGCACTGTTCAGCCAAAACATGGGTGTGTTATCAACACTGTTTTAGTCACAAATCTAAAAGAGAACACCATACAGGCTGCTATGAAGAAAATTATCTCCATCCCTTTTTCCATACCATTTGCATCATATGCTTGGGTCCTACACTATCCAGTACATCTTCATTAACCACCACCCCTCCTTCCCATCCTTTAGTATACATACAGATATAATTCCCTTAGTCTATAGTCCCCCCCCAAAGTGTCCATAAAATGTTCACTTAGTCTGTAACCTGGGCTCTGTTATGGTGGTCACTTGGCACAGAAGTGGTGCGTTGTGTGGATGCATTCGGTACCAAAGGCAGCTCAGATTGTGTCACTGCTGCACTTGCACTGTTTGCAAAGCTCATCTACCACTAGTTAGGGTGGTCCCTTTTATAGTACTACTTCTAGCATGCAACTCAAATCATGGGTTACAACAGTTTAATCACATATCCATTACAATCTCCACCCCTGGTCCTTTTGGACCAGACTATAGAGTTTTACATCGCAATGAACTCCATGCCTTACCCCTGCTCCAGCATGGATTCTCCATGGGCTGCAGTCCCTTTGGAGGCATACCTGTTCTAGCATACACTTATCCACAGACCAGCCACTTCAACTCCAGCTCATACTGGAGTTCCTCCATGTCTGGTATGGCAGCACTAAACCATGGCATAACTTCATTCAGGCCATGATAGTCCACTGTTAGTCTCCACCCTCCACCAGACTTTTGCAGGCCATATGGAACTATTCAAGGGTGATTGAGTCTTACTGATTACTCCTTGACTCTCCGATTGATGAATCAGCTTATGAAAGGGAACCAGGGAGTCTTGGTTGGTGCAATATTGCCACTAGTTCAATATCACGGTAGCAGCCTGCACCTGCTGCTCTTCAACACAGAGCAAACCCATAACAGAAGGTCCTGCAAGTGGCTGGGCAAAGTAGACAGCTGTTTAACCTTCTTTGCATCCACAGCAGCTACACCAAAGGCCCACCAGTACCCTTTTAGATCCTTGAAATACCCTCTCCTGAAATAGTCTGTAGCCAAGGATACATGGAGTCTCTAGGTCAATCACAATAGGATACTTCAGTCACTAATTCCCTGTGAGGCTCTCCTCAGTCTCAAACACAAATTGTTGGGATCCCCTTGTCATTCTAGAAATCCAGATGGGTTTCATCCCCTTGGACCCTAATGCCATTAGGGTCCACTGTGCACCCATGTCCACCAAAACCTTATACTCCCATGGGTCTGATGTGCCAGGCCATCAAATCCAGAGAGTCCAATAAAACCAGTTGACCCTTTCCTCTGCCCGACCCCTCTCTTCTTGGTTGGAGCATTCATTACCCAACTCCTGTAATTGCAAAGCAGAAGTCCCTTCATTAGGATCAGAAGGAGGATCGACCCTTCTACTGTGTCTGGGGAATTGCTCAACAGCAACTGGAGAAGTAATCTTTTCTGAATTGAACTTTTCTGGCTGCTGCTTTTCTTTACAATTCACATATGTGGTCTAGGTTTGAGGGAGTGTAAGGACCTGATAATAAGAAAAATGCCTCAAAAATTGCTTTGTCATTGTGTCTGCTTATCATAATCTCTTTTGAACACCTGAAGACTATGTGCAAAATGAACCATAAGCAGCCGCCTTGAGGTCCATAAAAAGGAAGGCAAAAACTGTGCTAAACCAGGAGGGAGAAAGAGGGACACCCACTTGCAAAAAACATCTCTCTGCCTAAGCCAAAAACTCTGGCCTTCACTTCCCCTCCTTCTCACCGCTGCCTGCTAAGACTTTTTACAGCTGTGAAACAACCTGAAACCTCCGAGAGCTGAGACGCCACCAGCCTGGGGAGAACAGAAACCCACTGTGATACATGCATGAGTTGTGGAAAACCCCCCCCCCGCACCCCTGGAGTGAGCAACTCAAATAGACCAGAATCATCTGTGAGCTGCAGGGACCACGCATCACATCTGCATTTCAGAAGACAAGCGTGACTGCATTCCAGCTAAGCTGTCAGCCCCCGAGACCACAAAACGCAGATAAAGTACTTCAAGTGGCAGAAAAAAAAAGAGGCAAAAACTGCTTTGCCCCCCCATCTCAGCAGAAAGGTAGCAGTGTGGTGGTAAACTGTCCTATGCTTTTAAAGTAATCTTAGCTTTTCCCACCTTTTCTCTACTTTTCCCTTTCTTTCTCTTTGCCTCTTTTACAGTTAATAAAGTAAAAATATTGGCTTTTTGGTATCAACATATAACTTTGTTTGAGTTTTAATCTCGTTTCGGGGAATATTTGAACCTGAAGTTCTTTCCGCAATTCACAGAGAGCTCTCTTTGCTCCTATGTAATTAAGCGGATTGTAACAGGTAGGTGTAATGCTCCAGTTCATGTCTACCCTGTAGTTGCAGAGCTAGAACCACAGGGTGGCATATAGTGTGGACTCACAGTTCCCTTTCCCTTGAGCAGAGAAAAGCTGATTTCATATGGCACTCTTGATAGCCGAGACACCAAACTGTAAGGGTAAAGAGAAAGGGATATTCTCTTCAAGTTGCTGGAACTGTTGGGACAGTTTCTCCATTGCCCTGTAGGGTCAGGGAGGAAGAGAGATTATCTTCAGAGCACCAGAGCTGGCAGATCAGTTTTTCCACAGTTAGTGCATCAATGTTTGTCTATTATCAGCAGGTGCTGGTGCACAACATTGGTGTGTTCCATACAAGCTTCTGCCACATGGACTGCAAATACAGGACTTCATCCAGATCTTTGGAGGCCTGCTTATTGTCCAGGTTGCTGTAGGTCACCACCACCACTAAATCCCTCAGGTACTGAATACCTTCCTCAATCATCGTCTACTTGCCTCAGTAGTTTACAAGACTTTCCTTGAGGGAATACCTTGTCTTCACCCTTGACAGGAGCCACTTGCAGAGGTTGTGAATTGCTGCCCATCTTTCTGTCCCTTTGTTGATTCCACAGTCCCTTGCTAGGGATCCCAGCTGCTGGTCTTGTCTACCTTCTATAATTCCTGACTGTTGGACCCAATATCCCAGCATTGGAGCAACCAGGTCATAATTTGCTCATCTGGCTGGTGACCATAATCTTTCCACATATCTCTTAGCTCACTCAAGGATAGAAACTGCGTGATTTCTGATTCATTTATGATTTCAGTCTCTTCCCTCTCCTGTTCTTGTGACTACTCTGCTGCAGAACAGGCTCCCTCTTCTGATTCTTCTTCCTGCTCTCCCCTCAGGAGGAGTTTTTTCCTCCGTACTAGACAAGTGGACCTCTGCTTCCATTGTTTCTTCTTGACTATAGGAACAACTGATATAGTTGAGAGTTGGGTCAGAGGCTTAGCTAGTGTCTGTCTGTATGTTCTAAGATCCAGAGGCCCTCTTGAGCCCTTCAAGTGCTGAACACAGGTTCAGTAGGGGAAGAGCAGGCCCAAGCACAGTGCTAGAAGTTGTGCCTCTGATATAGACAAGGCATAATTTTATCAAGTGTCCTGTCGCTTCAATAGCATTCCATGCCTGTTCAGGTTTCAAGTCCTATGCCATTGTAGGGGGGAACACTCTAGGTACCTGCCCAAGTCCTTCTATACACCTTGCCACCCACGACCCATGTGCCTCAGAGAACATCCCTGTGTGACATTTCAAATTAGCTGACTACCCTTTTGAAAAGCTGGAATTATATTCAAAACTGTCTCGGTTTTGAGAAAAATTTAGGAGAGAGACCCCTTGGACTGAGTCTTTCTCTCAAAAGGGTTCCAAAAAAAACCCTTTACACCAATAGGAAATGAATATCAATAGACGAAAGTGAAAAAAAAAATTAAACAGTTTCTTAACAAACAGAATACCTGCTCACCAGGCAAGGGAAAACAAAATTAAAATACCTGTTAAGCACTAAACCGTTGGAACCCACTTCCCCACACACACACAGAAACAAACCCCTCTCAAAAAAAAAGTGTCCAGAGTGTGGAAGCAGTGTAGGAGGAATGCTTCCCTTACGACACATGGTCCAAAGATGGCGGCCCTCCACGTGGAGGGGGCAGAAGACCCCCCGCTCCCATGGAGAAGTCTTGCAGCAGAGAGAAAAACAATTCCAGCGGCTACCTGATGTTGATTTTCTCCCTCCCAAGGTCAATTACAGCAGGCGAAAACAAAAACAGCTGGGTTGGAGCTCCCCAGTGTGCCTTCTCTCCCCGGCTCGGCTTCCCAGGGCTTGGGACTGGGCACAGCCGCTCCCCTATCGGCACTCTCTCTCTTCCACCGGTTCTGGAGAAGTGATCTGCTCAATTCAGTACGTTGTAGTGCCGGGCTCTGGCGGGAGTGGCCCCGGTCCTCTCCCTGGCCGCAGCCGCCACGGCAGAGCACAGCAGGACGCAGAGCATGGCAGAGTCCGGCAGAACATCAAAACAGCTCTGCTCCTCTCTCCAATGCAGCTCTGACGAACTCCGATCCTTGGAACCGGAAAGAAGAGGCCGGGGCCTCCTGCCACCCGATCCGGAAGAGAGAGCCTTCTCCCGGCCACATTTCCAAACCCGGAACCGGAAGAAAAGGGATGGGGCTTCCTGCCTCCCGAACCAGAAGTGCAGCTGACATTCCAGCCCCTCATACTGGAAGGGAGAGAGCAACATTTCGGTCCCCCCAAACCCGGAAGTATCTTGGCTGGGGTCATGTGATATTCCCAGGAAAGGGGGAAAAGGGTGTGCAGAACAAGAAAACAATAACAATTCTTTGGGCATAAGCAGAGGATCATGGAATAAATTATCATAATAGATCACTCCAAGACAATGACACATACCAGTATAAGCATTCTGGTTACACAAGGATATCCCAGAAACCAGTCATTGTAACAAGGCAGGAAATATCTACCACCGAGGAGAAGAGAAGGTGCCATTCTTCATTTCTCCCACAAAATGGCTCCCAGAGAAGAGGAAAAAGGTGCAATTGTTAATTGTCTCAGAGTTGGTTCCCAGAGTACTGGGACAGTAGCAACACATGGCACAAACACCAGATTAGGCTTAAGGTCAGTGCTTTTACCATAGTTCTCCCAGACATAAGCATAACAAAGTGATAAACAACACAGCAAACTGCAAAAGCCAAAAGCAGCTATTAACAAGCACTAGAGTTTGAGGCAGAGCAAGAGATGGAGCATGTCATGGAGCAGACGATGTAACAAATAAACCAGTATCAAGAAAGGCAACATTGTGACGAGTAAGAGCAAGTAACAACTTGCCAAGTAATAACTAAACAGTTATAACAACTATAAATGTAGTCTAGCACACTCAGATCAAATCTGTTGTTATTTAGAACCTCTCAAGCCCCACATTGGGCTCCAGAAACGATTGTCATGGGTTGACTTCAGCCAGCAGCTAAGCCCCCACCAAGTCTTGTTCAGTCCTGAGCAGCATAGGGAAGAGAATCAGATGGGCAAAATCAAGAAAAATTGATAGGCCATCATAAAGACAGTTTAATAGGTGAAGTTGTGTACACAAGCAAAACAAAATAAGGAATTCATTCATGACTTCCAATTAGCAGGCAGATGTCCAGCCACTTCCAGGAAAATAGGGTCTTATCACACATGAGAGTTACTTGGGAAATATCCCTTTGGTCAGTTGGGGTCAGCTGTCCTGCTTGCATGCCCTCCCTACTCACCTTTTTTCAGAGGTGGAAGGAACAGCAGGCAGCAGCTGAATAACAAAAAGGAGGGAAAAAAAAAGAAAACCTCTACACTGAAAATACTGTTTAACGGTAGCCAAAATACCAAAATACCAGCATGTTAACAGCACTGTTTTAGTCACAAATCCAAAACAGCACTATTCCAGCTACTATGAAGAAAATTAACTCCATCCCAGACAAAACCAGTGCACAATGCAAAATTTAGCACTGTTTACATTAAAAGCTAATGATAAAAAAGTGAAAGAAAAACGTTAGTGCTACACACTTTTTAGTCAATAGTTTCAGTCTAAACAAGTTATTTTAACTTTTTTTAAAAAAGGAAAAGAATAACCTGTGCATTTCCCTAATAGATAGAAGTAATCAAAGCAGGGTGTCATTCTACTGCCACCCATTTGTATTTTTAATGCTTTTAATAATTCCATCTCTTTTTCAGAGTAGGAGGACTGGAAAGAATTGGCAACTGACTTAAATATATACAACTGTCTGCTAACTAGTACTGTCCTCTAGCTCTTTGTGGAAACAATATATTGATATTTTATTTGTTTTCTTCTTTCCCTGACCCCTTGGAGTCTGTTTTGCCTGTGACGGTAATTGGTGAGTGATCTCTCACGATCCTTATCTCAGCCTTTTGTTATGTTTTCTCTCCCCTGTCCAACTAAGGAAGAGGAATGGTAGAGTGGCTTGGTGGGTACCTGACATCCAGCCAAGGTCAACCCACCGGATTTGCAAAAAGCACAATTCATGTTTTGGTTTTTTTTCTGTACATATAACAGCCCTAAAGAATTTAGTCTTAGTACTGATTAGTATAAGATAAACCAATAAAACACCATTTTATGGTGCAATGTAAACCACAAACAGGAATTTTCAAGTACAAATTTGAACAGAAGAGTGCAAACTTACGGAGGCAGTATCTCTGCAGCCATGAATATTTTCTCCACCAGTTCTGAAAGTATATTGAGTAGATGTGCCAAATTAGTGTTTACATCTTCATTTTTTTCTAACTTCGAGGGATTTAACTAAAACCAAAAGGGAAAAAGACATAAGTTTTGTCTCTTGAATAGAACTACATATATAATTTGATAATATTACACACTGAATACTATTTCAAAATAAATTAAATATTCTACTGCTGTACAAATCTCAGACTTGTACAGAACTTACAAATCTGTTTCAAGGGCTAGCCAGAAAACTAATGTGAAAAAGCAATGTTTTTAAGTTCTAGTGCACTATGCTTTTAACAGCACAGACATTTAACACTATCCATAAGTACCCATCTTTTTCTAACTATGTATATTTTCATCTTTAAATCCAGTATTCTGAGGACACAGCCCTCCCCTTTCCATAATTAAGTTCAAGTGAAACAGAAGTTAGGAGGGTTGTTTTAGAAATAAAGATAGGATCTAACACAAGCAGTTAATGTAAGGGAGTTTGAAAATGAAACCAAGTTCAGACATTGACTTCTAGTATATCTGGAGCTTAAAACAAATTATTTAGGGTAGGCCCTTCACTAACTGCTACAACAGAACATACAACTGCTAAAGAATAAATACATAATTTAAAGAAATTTGAGTTTAAAAGCTTATTTAAAAGTGATGCTATGGACATTGTTCAAGCTATAATTTAGGAAAAAACCTAATCAGTTCAGTTCCAGTATTGAAATTATTTCTGAAGAATTAATAAATGCTTCTAAAGCAAATAACCAGTAGATCATCATTTCAACAAATCAAAATTTAAAAAGAACATAGTTCAAGTTATCACCTCACAGGACTGCTTGCTCTCCATTATCTTTAATATGGAGTCTTTCAGCGCATGATGAACAAAACTCGTTGCTGTGGCTTTCATATATTGCTCCATAAGTGTGCTTGCTAAAGTGGTGGCACGGAACAAGGTAGTAGCTTCATCTGAAAAAAGAAATACGAAAGAGAAAAACTGAGAAAAGGAGACAACAAAAACAGAGGAAGAACATGCTTACTCTTTGACATAAGCTGCAACTAAAGGAGGAGGGAAAAAAAGATAGCACTGGAGCCCTTCCCTCCCCACCTGCCCAGAATTCCAGTAGATTCCAGTGTGATTTAGTACACTACCTTCCATGCTTATCTCCCTGTCATTTAGTGTTCGCAACAACAAGGACTCAAGCTTTTCATGAAGAAAAATCTTCAATAAAATGCCAGCCAACAGTGTTCTATCCTGTCCACAAACATGTGATAAGGCATAGATTACATGCATCTCTTTCTGGAGTATGAGCTGAAAGAAAACCGAAACAATGTTCAGAAACTTGTGCTAACATAAGTCACTACAAATACAACTTAGCAACATCTGTTAGTGTTACTGAAATTTCTCTCAAACAACAGAGAAAGTGAATTTTGATAGAAAAAATGAGGAAACAAACTTAATACCTCTTTAAACTCACTGTACTCCTCTTCTGGCATGATCTTCTCCATGGAATATCGTGCTCGAACACGCAAAGATCCTGGCTCAATACCCTTTAATGGTACATGGGAACTGAGTTGAAACCACTCATCTGTTGCATGTCCTTTTTGTAATCGGCTTAATTGGCAACGCATAAACACTTTAGGAAAAAAGCATTGTTAAATAGGTTATCTCCAGCAAAACAGTGCTAGCACTGAATAAAAAAAGGGTTTTTTTTCAGCACGTCACCTTGCTTCAGTAAAAGAGTATTAAAAATGATCAAAATTTGTGTCATCAAATATATGGACAGATTCTCTCTTAGATGGTTTAACAGACTCCTGAAAACTGAAGTTGAAATATAAAGCATGCTGTAAATAATGTATACCCAGAGATATTAAAAAAGTTTTCTTTTTAATGCCCAAATAGGGGAAAAAGCCCCTCTGCTCCCTCAGCTACCTAGCAAACCTAGGCAGCAATCAGAAAATTAAAACAGGTAAAATGATTAGAATTCACTGTCCTCTTTTGAAGCCCTGGTCTCATACCTCTATCAGGTCTGCTCTTGAACTACTTTGTTATGATTTTTAGTATTTATTTTTAGCTTTACTACAGCTTTCCCAAATGTTGTCAGATGTATTTCTTTAATACTTTGAAACTCCCAAGTTTAAGGCTGTAACATTTAATGCAAAACATATAAAAAGGCCTTCCCAGACAGGTTACTGCCCAAATAATGACAAGTCAACCATATATGACAAAAACATTAATTCACTTTTTTTGGTGGTGTTGGTACCTTAAAATTACTAAGTAATGACCTGCACCAGCCTATTCAACCATAATTGAAAGTCTGGTCTGACAGCTGACTAGTAAGCTGCAGCAGTCAGACCACTGACCATTCCAAATTAAGCATGTGCCCTCCTGAACAAACTGTCTGGAACTTCCAAGCAAACACTCTTTTTCTGCATCTCTTGATGAAATCTACTTTTAATCAAGTCCCTCACATTTAAAGAAAACAACTCCCCAAACCAAAAAACCAACCATCCCCCAAAAAATCAAAACAATCAAAAACACCATCATACACTTGTTTTTCACTTTTCTACAAAGCCTATGAACAGTTCTAGCAGACTTTCCACTGCCCCAGTTCAGCAGTATGTTGGGACATCAATTGCATAATGAGATAATGGAACAGAATAACATCACATTTCTAATATAGATTTAATATTTCATATTCTTTGGAGTTGATGAATTGATAAGGTAACACATTTAAGTCAGTCAAGTAGTGGATAAACCAATTCATCATCATCTGCTACTTATTACAAGTGTGGATTGGACTGTCTTTACACCAGATAATCAATTGACTTTCCCAAAATATTTCTTCTGAGCAAAGCTCTCACGTCCTCAGCTGAGCAACGTGCTTTCTTCTTGTTTTGCTTGCGCATATAAGGCATGTATCTCATTGACAGGAACAGTGAGATACAGGATTCAGAATAACCTGATTATTTAATTTTTCCCATAGTTATACAGTAGCACTTCCTAGTGATAATATAAATATTATAATCTTATTTTGATCTTAAAAGATTGAAACAGAAACATCAATATATGGACTGCAGAATACTTGTTATAATTTATATTCAAAAACTTTAAAGGAACACTTTCTGCTACTTAGCAAAGTATATTGAACTATTAGGCTATATTCAATAAGAGACTGCCATTAGTTGAGAATTTAAGGATGTTTACACTTTGCAGTCTAGCACATTATGATAGAATAACAAATATACAGAAAAAAACCCAAAAGTTGATCCCTTCTTTGCAAGCACAGTCAAAAACTATATACAACAACCTTGAACCAAGAATGTTTTACGTGATGAACATTAGCAAAAAAAAAAAGGTAAAACTGAGTTTTCTTAATGGTTTTTTTGCAAATAAAGCTTAGGGATTAATATTTAGTAACAAGTTTATATTTTGATAATAATTATAATCTGGAAATCAAACTTGAAGTGGTTTAAACTTATGTTTTCTTCAGAATGGAAATGAACTTAAGTTTACAATGAAGCCTTTGTTGAACCCAACCAGAACCAACCAAACCAACCTCCTAAAACCATTTACAGTTACTGATTCAGAATAAAAGCTTATCTAAATTGACAAATAATAAATTGCTCAATAATGGATATATTAAATGCTGGCTTTCCCACCCACAGCTCACTCACATGTTAGCACAATCCATTTACAAGGCAGTGAGGAGCTGTTAAGGACTGGAACCTCTTACACTATGTTCTTCAAAGAAGGGGTTGCCAATGTCTTATTTTTGGTACCTAGTGTTGGTAGACAGCATATTGTTACTACCATTAACAAGTACCTGATAGGCTCCATGGTTTCTCCCCCTTGTTCAAAGTCCACCCATGTCAATGCAAGAATGCAAGAGTGCTTACATACACTACTTAATATGTTTAGCAAATATTTCCTGAAGAATATGGGAGGGAAGGAGCCAAGTATATAACCTGCCATAGTAGGCTTATTTCTCAGTGCCACAGAAGTGATACATGTGTATCACAGTGACATTTTTTGTCCTCCAGCTGCATATTCTCAAATAACTTCAAAACCAAGCTATGGCACTACTGCAAATACAAACTGGCTGAGAGACAAAGGCAATGTGCACTTGCAGCCCAGAAAGCCAATTGTATCCTGGGCTGCATCAAAAGCAGCATGAGCAGCAGGTTGAAGGAGGGGATTCTCCCCCTCTGCTCTCATAAGACTCCACAGAGTACTGTGTTCAGCTCTGGGGTCCCAAGCATAAGAAGGAAGTGGACCTGCTTGAGCAGGTCCAGAGGAGGGCCATGAAGATGATCAGGGGGCTGGAGCAGCTCCCCTACGAGGAAAGGTTGAGAGTTGGGGTTGCTTAACCTAGAGAAGAGAAGGCTCTGGGAAGACCATATAGCAGCCTTCCAGTACTTAAAGGGGGCCTACAGGAATAATGAGGAGGGACTCTATCAGGAAGTGTAGTGATAGGACAAGGGGTAATAGCTTTAAACTGAGAGTAGGTTTAGATTAGATATTGGGAAGAAATTCTTTACTGTGAGGGTGGTGAGGCACTGGAACAGGTTGCCCAGAGAAGCTGAGGCTGCTCCATCCCTGCAAGTGTTCAAGGCCAGGTTGGATGGGGCTTGGAGCAACCTGGTCTAGTGGAAGGTGTCCCTGCCTATGGCAGCAGGTTGGAACTAGATGATCTTTAAGGTCCCTTCCAACCCAAGCCATTCTATGATTCTATGACATAGACAGGACAGCTGACCCAACCTTACCAAAGGGATATCCCATAACATGTGGTGGTGTGCTCAGCAATACTAAGAAGAATACTAAGCTAAGAAAAAGAAGGAGGGGGGCATTCATTAAGGCATTTGTCTTCCAAAGCAACCACTATGCATACCGAGGCCCTACTTCCCAGCAAGTATCTGGACATCATTTGCTGATGGGAAGTAGAGAATAAATATTTTCCTTCACTTCCACATGCAGCCTTTGCTTTTCTTTGTTAAACTGCCTTTATCTTGACCCATGAGTTTTTCATCTTATTTCCTCCTCCTGTCCCCCTGAGGAGGGGGAGTGAGAGAGCCGCTTGGTGGGCACCTGGCAGCCAGACAAGGTCAACTCACCATAAATACTGAAAAAATACTGAAAAAATATAGCCCTCACATTACTCCTACTTCAGAGCAATCCACTTTTAAGAACTGTGGCTACAAAGGAGAAATGTTCAGAAAGGTAACCAACCCATTTTCTTGCTTTTGGAGGTTTAGGCAACATTGCACACAGGCAAGTTGGATATGGTCTCTTTTAGATCAGTTTTTCTCCCCATATACTTCAAATATTTAATAGGGATGGGGATGTAGGCAGAGATGCTTGTTAATTCAAGTTGATACGGTCTAATCCTTATCCCAAAACGAAAGGACTGTTAGGTTATGCTCTAAGAGTCTACCTAACCATGATCAAAAAGCATTGCCAATCCTCTTGACCTAGGTAAGGAAAGTATCTATAACCTTCCACCAGCTAGATACATCTAAAAGTAGCACAATCTCCTTAATCTGGACAGAGAGAAGAAAACTACAAAAACACTTTAAAAGAAGTTACTGAAGTATTCCATTCATGAATTATCCTTTGAAAGGCTCTTTTACTAACCAAAGCTTTGGCCCAGATAAAGAATTTTCTAGCTCAAATGCATAGAACCATGCAATAACAAGGTCACAACTGCAATTAGAAAGTCCTTTTGTCTGTCAAATGAAATACATCTTTTTTTCCTTCTGCTATGCAGAAAATGTTCTAGTTAGAGGAAAGGGCAACAGTTTTGAAATTGAATTAGGTTTGGCAAGAGCATTCAGTCTTCAAAATAATCCTTTTACTTTGGTTAAAGTTTCCTTACAAATTTCTTCTCTGAGGGAAAAAAAAAGAGAAAGAAATTGACACGGAGGCAAACATAACAGGCCAGTGACACAATACCATGCAAACCAAACCCAGCAGCAACAGATTATCAATACTGTGCTAGGCTTTGGGACAGGTCTGAACACAACAGAAAAGTACTTGGAACAACTCTTGGGCGAGAGGGTGTCTGCTCTGAAGGCAACAGAGAGAAGGCAAAGGGATGAAGTTACAGGACAATTATGGTGGGAAACAAAATACCTTGAAAGCCAAAAAATCACATTGTGTGGCTCAGAATTCAAGTGTGAGGTTTTTGGGGAGGGTTTGTTTTGGTGGGTTGGGTTTGGGTTGTTTTGTTTTTTGAAAGCTGATAAGTCTTACCATCTTGTTAGTGGTTTTCTGGAATAGAAAAATAGAAACAAAACAGATGAAGAAGCTGTGTACATAACAGGAGGAAAGTACATTCTTGGGAACACAGATGAGATAGAATGGGGGGGAAGAACAGGATGCTACAAGGACTGAGGCAAATGTTGTTCTACAGACTGTCAAGTTGGAAATTTTTAAATTTCTTTTCAAGTGAGGAAAGTACTACTGTTCCTCTTTCTCACTGGAAGCAACAAAAAAACCTGAGAAGGACAAAAGTAATTCCACACAGTTGGGCTTAAAACAAATTAAAGAAATTAATGAAACATAACATTTTATGAAGGAGATTAATTCTGACAGCTTCTCTTTTTTTTGTAAACATGGTCACAGTATAACACAATAGGTATACTGGAATAGAGCTAGAAAAGCCATCAGATACATAGTATTGGATTACTGTGCATTTTACTACTAAAAAACATGCAGGTTCTTATTGTAAAAACATTAATGTAAAATCAGTAACAGACATCTAAAACATACCAATACAGCTGTATGATAGTCACAGAATATACTTAATTCTCTTGTGACAATGTTTGACAAGACCAATGCAAACTGTATCCATTGTTTCAATATATATGCATCTTTTACATAAAAATACTTACATATATCTGGATCTTTATTTTTCTTTGTTTTGTTACTAAGACTTATCTCAAATCTATTAATATCAGATGAAAGATCACTGGGGGAAAGACAAAAAGCCTCAATTAATACTATACTTGGCCAACATTTAAATTTATTCTAAAGTTATTTCAATCCTGAGTTCTCGTGACCAGCCAAAGACAATCATATTAGCAAAGATACTTAGATTCCTACATAAAATTCTATCCATGCATTTGTGGCTCCTATATAACCATGCATACAGTATTTTTAAAAAGCAGATACAAAACAGTACAGTACAAAGAATCTTAAATGCAGTGCAACTTTCAAGTGAAATTCAGTAATTCAATAAGATTAAGACTTACTCAAAGACAAATTCTTCTGACCATACAGGGTTCTGCCCTTCCCTGATATGTGTTTTTGCTACCTGGACACTGTTCAGGTAGATGTTACAATATGGATTAGTAAAGTGTTTTACTGGGAGCGTATGAGCTTCTTCTACATGCAAGATAAGACTGCTGACCTAAAGAAAATACACAAAATTTATTTATTTATTTAAGAAGGAATGGAATTCTCCCCCACATGTGGAGGCTTAATGTTAAAGAATAAATATTAAATACAGAATATAATTTCCCAATAAAAAAGAGCAGGGAAGAGGAATAATGAAACAGTATTTTAAGAAGCACTAGGGACAAAGTAAGAGCAACAACTTGAAAATAAACCTCCAGCACCAGAGCTTTAACTCATTATTTACTTTTAAAACCATCACTATAAGATTTGCAATTACTAACTTTTCTACGCATAGAAAATTCTGCTGAAGCTAAAGACTTGTATCTTAAGTAAGAACCATGGACAAATCCAAACACAATGCTGCCTTTCGTGCTTTCCTAACAGATTAGGCTCAATTGGAGTCAGCAATGAGCCCTGGCAGCCAAGAGGGCAAACCACATCCTGGACTGCATCAAACACAGCATAACCGGCCAGTCAAAAGGCATGATTATCCTGCTGTATTTAGCATTGGAGTGGCCTCGCCTTAAGTATTGCGTGCAGTTCTGGGCCCCACAATTTAAGAAGGATGTGAAGGTCCTTCAATGCATCTAGAGAAGGGCAACAAAGCTGGTAAAGGGGCTGGAAGGAATGTCCTATGAGGAGTGGCTAAGGACTCTGGGTTTGTCTAGTTTGGAGAAAAGGAGGCTGAGGGGTGACCTCATTGCTTTCTACAGCTTCCTGAGGAGGGGAAGTAGAAAGGGAGGTGCTGAGCTCTTCTCCCTGGTATCCAGTGACGACGTGTGGGAATGGTTCAAAGCTGCACCAGGGGAGGTTTAGACTTGACATTAGGAAGCATTTCTTTACCCCGAGTGTGGTCAAACAGTGGAACAGGCTTTTCCTAGAGAGGTGGTCGATGTCCCAAACCCATCAGTGTTTAAGAGGTACTTGGATGATGCCCTTACTTAATACTATGCTTTAACTTTTGGTCAGCCCTGAATCAATCAGGGTGTTGAACTAGGTGATCATTGTAGGTCCCTTTCAACTGAAATATTCTATTCTATTCTAAAAATCAGTAGATTACATAAAATTCCCTTGTTTAACACACTACACTGTTTTCTCCCTGTTATAAGGAAGATATTAGTCTGTACCATAAATTCTCAAAATAAGAGCACTTGGAAACTCAATTTCCAAAAAATGAGAAGTGAACACACTGAACTCATTTACATTAAATACATTTTAAACAGTCTACTATTTTACAAACTTATGAATTGCATGCAATTCATAGCTTAATCAAATATCTACTGATATCAACTGAAGTCAATTTAGTCAAATACAGGAAATATCATACTTGATCAGTTCAAAATTTCATTTAAATGCAAGTATTCAGTACCAGAAATTTCAAAGGACAGTTCGAGAAACCCTGAAACTGATATAATTTCTGTAAGGCAGTCATGGAAGTATGATTTTTGATCTTTACACACTTCATCTACCTTGATCATTCATGCTTTTTATACTTTTCACCTCTCTAAATAGTCCAATACTTCCCACACTTATTTACTTGGAAATTCTTTTACTCATTCCAGCCTATAATTTTCTCATTTTCTTTATACATTTGATATAGGATGATCAAAACTAACTGTATCCTAAATGAGAATACCATAAATATTAAATAGCATCTATCTTCTATACTATTCCTTCATGCAGCCTAACATTGGCTTTGTGTTTGCAAGTACAGAATTATTTCAGATGATTACTCTGTAGGTGCTTCGCTTTTTTGGCTCCAAATTTCTTCTGCCACTTCATATATCAATTGACCTAATTTAGTTTACTTCTTCAGAAGTATTCAATCATCTTTAATGTTGACCACAGAATAATTCTGCATTTCCTAAAAAAAAAATAAAAATAAAACGTATTTCTTTTCCTATAGACTGGTAAAACAGTTACTTCCAAGATTCATAGCATTCAAAGATACCAGGGATTCTTGATTCCCGTTCTTCTTCAATCATCACTTATGCAGTCATTTATGACTTTCTGTCCTTTACATCTGAAAGAAATTCTGGCCACAACAGTACTCTCAAGAAACCAAAAGAAAATACACCATAATCACAGTTCAGCATGTATTTGTCACTGAAAAATGAATAATATTAGTTATACTATTATTTTGGTTACATGTGACACAAGTCTGTCAAATCTGGTGAACTGTAAGAGTTCATACAAATGCTGAATTGTTGACACTTTTACTCAAATGTGATCAGAAATTAATACCTAGCAAAGCATCTACCAATTGCCTAAAAACCATTTTGATCTTTGTGTATATAAATATTATAATAGAGTGGAAGTCATTCCAGTTGGTTTAACAAAGGTACTGTATAACTCCAAGAAAAAGAAAGTACATGCAGGATTTACTATTGTTGAAAGGAAAGTTCTGATATATATCATCATCATTTTGCAACAAGGAGGCAACCTCTCCCCCTCTTTCCCTCCGTATCTATATAGCTTCACCTGACGTAGACGTTTATTTGAAGTCCCTGGACTGTTTTTCCTTAAACTGCAAAACATCTGCAGAGCCTTCATCCAGTCCTAAGAGAGAAAGGCACAAAACAGTGTAACAAAAAGTCAGATTCAGCTTCTTGCAGTAGAACTGACATATCAAAAAGTATCTGAAGTTGTTTCTTTAGCTTAAAAAGAACCAACTTGTATACAACTCAGAGTATAAAAATTTGAATAGTAAAGCAAAATTCATATATTTCTCAATAAATCTAAATAGACATTTGAAAATCTGAAAGTTTCTCTTTTAGAAATATCAAACATTACTAATGGATATACAGTGTGACCTTTATCAATTTTCCAGATTAGTCATATTTAACTAAATAAAAAATGGTATATAAAATGAAGCAAGACTTGGTGGCTTCTGAGAAAATAACAGACAACAAGTCAGACTGTTCTGATCATTCTCTCCTCTATTTTTATATGCAGTTGTATTTACTCTATATGCTTCAAACAAAAAACAAAGCAGCATTAGCAGAAAAACACTGAAAAGTATAACCTTCATCCCCATTCTCTCTGCTCACAAATACATAAAGCAGAGTAGATATTTGGGAAGATTGAAGATATGCTATAGCCTCATTTCTCATGTTTTCACATCCCACACACTCAAATTTTGTAAGTTCTCATGAAGCACAAAATTTAGGCTTTGACTAACATTCATAAAGGTGTAGGTCAAAGATCTGCTAACTACTCTCAAAGTACAATTTAATAATTTTTAAAATACAAGTAAATTCAATATTGCAGCTATTCTCAGGTAAACCACTTTGGGAGTGAAGTTTAAGCTTTCAAAACCTTCCACAAAAGGAAGAACTGTCAACTATGCATCAAATTTTTATTAGCTTGTTTTTGTTAGCTTATTTATTCAAATAAGAAAAAGCAAATAAAGAACCATAGAACTTACTAAACGCTCTAAATTAATCTAAATATTTCCTAGATAGTCATCTTTATTCTCCCTCCTAAACAGGAAAATCTATCCCCTTAAACGCCACAGTTTACAGCAGCAAGTATGAACAATGCACCATAATATGCACAATGACACTAGCATATGAGGCTAATACTACATTACATTCACTTAATGGTTTGTATAAACTTCAGACAACATGCAGTCCATTGGACAGCTGCTTTGATATTTACCACATTATATGAAAACCATCAAATTTTCCTTAGTATGCCAACAAAACTATTCTTCTGTGAAATGTTACAAACAGCTGTAACTTCTGAGAACAGAAGCATCAGTAAAACATCTGACTTACCTGAACCAGAATCATTTTATAAAAGAAATCCCAGTATTCTGTAAAAATGCAGTGAACATCTTAAGCAAATCTAAACCAAAAGCAGATTATACCAAATGTTCAGAAAACAGGACAGGATATTCTGCCTGTCCTGACAGGATATTTTGCCTACTGCACATTCTTAAATAAAATCAAATGCATAGCTTAACTTCTGACACAAAATGTCTATTTCAGAGCTCTGGAATACCAAAACAACTTAATGAATAAGAACATAGTCACATCTTCCATATGCTCTCCTAATAGTGAGTGACTTTTAGAGAATTAAACTCCATTCCTACATTTCTTGATCAGCAAACATTAACTGTTAGAGAGCTAATAACTAAATGATACCAATGTAAAACACAAAAAAACCTTTATTTTGTGCAAGATCAGGGCCTAAGACAGGACAAATAACTGTAAATGGCTCCACAGATTTTCATTGGTAGGCATAACTGCATTAGCATTTTAGTTCTTATCAGGAATGTGCTCTTGAAGCAAAACTCACAATGCTCTGGTTCATTGGTTGGAAGAGTGCTGGAAAGCGAACTTCTTTTTTTGCACTAAACTACTCCAAAATATACTCTCCAGAAATATCTAATGGAAACTAATGGAAGTTCAGTCCATGGGACCAGACTAGAACTTCTCCAAAGTAGAATCCCTAAAGCATAGGTAATGTAGGTGCTGGATTATCATCAACTATATCCGTTACAGATCTGCTACTATTGCATGGTAATATTTGCTAATGTAGACATAGCCACCATATGTTGTACACTTGTTTTCTATTAAAGAAGGATAATATCATTAAACACTACAAAACAAAAAATTGCTTTTAAAATCATATTTACCAACAAAAGCTCTCACCTGTACTTGTTCTTGAGTTTCTCCTGCAAAGTAAAAGATGTAATGCTCTTCACTGAAGTGCTGAACTACTATCTGAAAACAGTTTGGCCTTAAAATCAAACAAAACAAAAATGTTGGAAAAAAAAAACAACAAGAAAAGTCTCTACATGCTTCAAAAGTGCATTTTGGTTGGAATTATGTAATTTCAAGAAAACTGCACTACAGTTCAACTACTTTGTTTCAGAATATTTAAGAAACTTGGAACAGTTTGTATTGAATATACATGTACACTGACTTACACTTGAGGCAAAATGCATCTGATAGTATTAACAAGTCTTTTATGAGGACTATTCATCACAAACATTTTAAATGATGCACAGGTTCAACATTAGATCCCAAGCACTTAATCATGCATTATGGATTTGTTGCTTTAGGAGTTCAGGAAACTTTATTAACATAAAGAATTGTTTATCTGAATGTGTTCCACAGCTCTCACAACCAATAAAACGTGTATTGGATCACGATCAAATATGTGTAATAGAAACTTTTAAAGCTTTAAATGTGATTATAACATCATCTCCATGTTATGTATATACACTCATTTGTCAAGAAATATCCAATATTTTGTACTGTTACATTAAAAAGTTGCACACTACAAGTACACAGTCTTCCACATTACTTTCAAGGTAATTTGGCTCTCCCAAACACAGTTACATGAAGGATCTTACTTCACTTGCATGTGATATTTTGGTCTTCCCTTCTCCCCATCCATTGTTTAGGTAAATACTGGCATGGCATTTTGTGGCCATGCACACAGGAGGATTGAGGAGGGGGGCAAAAAGTATCTGGGTCAGAGGCTACTTAAATTATTGTCAAAGACATGCAAAGCTACAGCCCTCACTGTACTTCTGAGAAAAGGGGAAAGGTATTTTAAGTAGGTGGTAAAAACAAGAGGAATTTTGTCTCAACTACAGTTCTTCAACTGCTTTCCCAAGCAGGTGCAACCATACATCTCCTCCTATCCACACTTTCAGTGTTACTTATCCAAATACATTTTAACCCACAGTACAGTGTTTCTTAGAAGCTGCTCAACAGTCACCGTTAACCAAAACACTCCTTATTTACAGTCTCCACCAAAGTTTTGCGTACAATTGCCAACTTGCATGAGGAATATTTCAATTTTTTTTAAATGGTACTCTCATATCTATGGCTCCTCATTGCAATAGTTGTGCAGATTTTTCAAAGTTATTGAGAAATGTAAAAAATCAGATGGTACAAGAACACTAGATCTTTGGAGCTTAAGAAATACCACTAATTTTAAACATCTATCTTCACATTATCTGTGTGAAAAGACTTAAAGTTGATTAAATACTTTTAATAAATATTAAGATGCATGGAATAACCAGAGCTTCTGCTTAATGTGTTTTTCTATCCGTTATGAAAAATAACATTTGCAGGAGTAAATGCATATTTTTCTTCTATATTGCACAGGACTGCACATTTTTTTGTAATTAACAATGAAAAAAAGTGTGACCTCTTTCATCTTAGTTACCAATGATATCAGGAAGTGGTTTGATTCTCAATGTCTTTGCCAATAATCGCATCACTTGCAGTTGACATATTTAGTACAGTAAATGAAACTGTGAAAATGCTCTCTTGCAAAAATAATTTTTAAAATGTTTGCTTATATGAACTAACTTGTTGCTCTAACATTGGTCTAATCTGCTTTTTATTGATTCCTAAATAGAAAGGCACTGATACATTATCTACCTAATTAAGCTTTCTAATACCTATCAACAAAAGAATGCAGATCTTTTGGAACTGCCAAAATTCTTGATCTTATCAATTCTTGGTTCAATAGGATTAAAACAATACAGTTGCCTCACAATCTTTTTAATGCCTGTAATACATGTAGAACAATTAATACACAATATTGAAAAATGACAGTGCAAAAGGCCAAATCATTATCACATCACATTACATGAGAAAATCTTAAGTTCTAAAATTTCTTACTAGTAGCTGTTTATGAACAGTTACTAGCAATCAAGTTGCCATGGCTTAAGTTACCATTAATCAGTTAAATTTGTCTACATATGCTCTTGCAATCTACACCAACTATGGAATAAAATGCAATATGAACCACGAGTCACAATACTTGCATTTTACAATCAGCAAAAGCTAAAAAAAACCCCAACACAACAACCAAACAAAAAACCCCCCACATGCTGACAGTTACCAGGGCTCAGGTGTCAAAATCTAAGTTTATTGTGCCAGGCCAACTTGCTCATTAGTGACAAATTGTTTGTATCTTGTATATGCCTCAAACTAGTAGTTAACTGTCCTGCTGCATGTACAAGAATTAAAAGCCAGTGCCCTACCTGCCAAATAAACTGTCGTGTACTCCATAGACCGAACACACACTAAGGTCTATTAATCCTTTAGGTTTTGTGGCTCGTTTTTCACTTTCAAAATAAATAAGCTGGGCATCATTTCCCTCCAATATAAAGTACAAGCTTTTCCATCTCTTTCCTTTACCTGTAAGGAAAGCAAGTAAGAAATTACAATATTGTTTTAAAGAAAATTTAAATTTTGTAAATGAAGAAAAAAAGAGAGCAGTAAGGTTTTTGTCAAAATACAAACAAAAGAACAACATACAGTTAATTATGTTTAAGCAATAATATCAGTATACATACTCAATTTTTTGAGCATGTAGCCAAAACCAGACCCTCTTCACAGATTCAAGTACAATTTTAGATAGTTCACTAAACATTTTCATTAATCTCAACAGGATTAAACAAGTGCATATGAGCTCCGTTCATATCAGTGAGAAGACTACATCTATACAGTTTGCAAATAATGTATGAAGCTGTAAGTGATCCAATTTATTATGGCTATTTTAATTAAGAAACAGATTTCTCTTGACACGAGAAAATTATTCCTAAACTCTTATCAACTGATCAGCATAACAAATTGCATCACAATATCTTAAATCAAAATGACTAAAAACCAGAAATGGGAATAAAGTATATGCAAATCTGGATCAGAACCATGCCCCAAACACACATAAATAAAAAAATTGACCAGTTTCACATTTCAGGAAAAAAAAAAAAAGAAAAAAGCATTTAAAAAAATTTTAATAACCAGAGATTTATATGTCGAGGTTTTTTGGAAGACAAATTAGATGTACCAGTAAAATGTGGATTTAGCCACTGACTAAAACAAAAATAAATCACTCATTTTTCAATGTCCACTGAATAAAACTGATAGGGTTCTGCAACTAATTCATACATAAACCACAGTACATTTTGGAAAAACATTCAGCTTAAATTTTCAACTTGATCATCACAGATCCATCATAGCCCTTCATAAACAAGCACTAGTACTCACTATTTTGGAAAAGTAATTTTAACATCCAATTATTATACTCTACTAGATGGAAGAGTGATTTTATTAAATTTCTGTTCTGTATGCATGTATGTGCATCTCTTCACACCTACTCGGTACTCCTGCTTGCACATTTAAAGTATCTCATTATCCTTTTTAGGCAAAGATTTTCACTTCAAGTTCATTCTCAGCTGATTCCTCACCCTACCACAACTTCTCTCAGAATTAGCACTCTCAAGAGATGCTTTTCTTGCTTTATTCAGAGGATCTAGTTTTCCTTTCCTTTCAATGCATCTTTAAATTTGGCTATATTTAAATGTTTACCTTCTTTCTCACTTTTGCTTACTATCCAGATCACTATCTGGTACTTATTGTTTTAGCTACTGTCTTTGTCATATGCAGAAACATTATTGATTTTTTTTTTTTTAATCGACTTTAGTGGAAACAGGAAAAACTAAAATCAAGATACTCAGAAAAGAATTAACTTCCTAGGAACTTCAAAATCTTGCTCAATGATAATTCTTCAGGGATATATTAGAGATATATCAGGCAGCTTTTAATCCAAGAATTCTATGCTATGTTGACTGTGTCAGCGTTAGAACCTTAAACAAATTTCAATATACCTTGTATACCAAAATACATGTTTTAAATTAAACATATGACCTAAATTGAAATAACAAAATTAAATCGGCTCTGGTCTCCAACAAATGTACTGATTTACATTAATCTTGTTCTCTTTAACCCATGTGATCAGCTTAAGTTTAAACAAGTTGTGTATTAAATATGTATACATTTTATGAACATGTACTTCATTTAATGAGTCTGAATGTTACCTTTGATAAAAAGCACTTAGTTTTTGTGCTGTTTTCTGATTTTCCTGGCAACAATCACCAATCAACATCTTTATATTACATATCATTTTATGTATTATGTCTTCTTATTTCTGTACTTCTTAAGGAAAAAGAACCTTTCATACCCTTTACAGGCTTTCTACCACCTTTTGCTCACTTCAATTTTGCCCCCACTAGTACCACTACTACACAAAATATGCGTACATATCTGCATTTTTTAGAAAAAAAAATTATAAAATCAAACAACTCACTTTTTTTCAGAAGATATCCTTTTTTGACAATATTTTTATAAAAAGCATCCTTTGTTTTGTGACGAATTGTATTGTAGATTTCTTTTCCATCCACTGCATCATTAAACACTTGTTCTTGATGCTGGTAAACAAGGAAGAAATCAACATTTTTTTAAGCTCAGAAATCACTGTGAAACAATTGCATACTATGAAGCTGCAACCGAAATTTTATGGAATGCTACCAATTCTTTATTTTCTCATGTATCTTAACAAACCAATATAATTTAATACAATACCTTTGCCAGAAATGTAATATAACTATTTCTTGTGGGATGTTTAGGCCACAATTATATGAGAAGAAAAACAAGGTTTAAATACAGACCAACTTTCTAAAAGTAACATCTGTATTTATTTTTTTAATACTAAATAGAAAGCAGCATCTTTCAGCAAATTATGCAAAATTTACACAAATCTTTAAAGGTTATTTAGCTTCTGTCTTCTACCAAGGATTTTGGGACTAAGTAATTAAGGATAAACACTGAATCAACAAGAATGGTATAGATCACAATAAAAACTGAATTATTAACACACAGTTAATGCACAGTTCCTCACTAATCTTATTAGCACTCATATCCTAAATGACTATCATTGTAACAAAAAGCAATAGGAGAAAGTAGAAACAGGACATCGAAAAAGGATAAATTCACATATAAAACAAAAATCTGGAAATGTAATTACCCAGCTAGAATGGCCAAAAGCCAAGCCAGGTTTGACCTTACAGAGTCAGCTGATCAGCAAAAGTTCTTTAGCCATAAGAAAACATGAAAAGCAAGACTATCAAGCAGTGAGAACAGTATCAAGATGAAGTGATATGCACTAGCTCCATACTAACTACTTTACTTTTCTCTCCTCTCTTCCATAAGAATCATGGTTTTGAACAACATGACAAAGGCAAGATGAAAAATATTTCAGTAATAGGAATTACAGGGCTGACAATAGAAGCAATACCCAAGTTTTTACTAACTCAATATTATCTCCATAACATATCTATGAAAGAAACAACATACAAAACAACAGATCTAGTGAAAAATGTTTTAAAGTAAATTTCAAAATTAGAAACAGGAAGTCTAACAGTCTAAACAGTATGCAAGACTTCTGAGTTGTTTGGTTTTTTATTCAAAAACAGAGCATGACAGTATGTGGTAATTACACCACCAATAACTTTTTTTTTAAACAAAGGAAAGTCACAAATATATCTGAATAACTTAAAATAATTTGATGCACTCTCACATGGAAAATTAGCCAACACAAAGTTATTTATACAGGAACCATAATTGGATATACAAACTGTCAAAAGGAAGATGATCGCCATAATCCAAAAAGAATGATGGAGAACAAGGAAAGTTATTGGGTGAAGCTTTTCGAGGATCAGTCTCTGAATTCAAGTTTCCTCACATTTGTCTCAAACACATTGAAGAGCATGAGTTAATAGCAGCAGAAAACTGGGAAGCATTGATGACAAGTCAATCAGCAAGAAAAAAACCCCATCAGAATAATAAGGTATAAGTTTAATAATACAAGATAAAATTTGCTCTTGTTGATACCTACCAATAGAAAACAATATAATACAATGTAGGTATGGTAATGACACAGATAATGTTCTAGGATATGACACAGATAACATTGTGCAATCTGGTAAACACTCTCACAGAAAAAAGGAATTACTAATGACATCGTATTCTGAGCTGTTCTGGTCCATTACATTCAAGAAACACAAAGTCACACTAGAATCGGTGGTAGTAGGGCAACTACAAGAATCTTATGAAGAGACAAAAAACGGATTTTGGTAAGCTCATCTTAGTGAGCTGACTAAAGAGGAATACTGTAGGAGAACAAGGATGGGGCTGCAAGCCGCCTGATTCTAAAGGGTTAAAGTTGCGTCCTTGAATAAGATAGATAAACAGCCTTCTGAAAGCAGTGTGGAATGTGGATGTGTGTTGACATTTTTATAGCAAGAAGCAGAGAAATTTATGGGAAATTAGAAAAGGGTCAGATGCACGTGGACATACTGTGTTAACCAATTAKAAGGCAAAAAAGGGTGTGTGCTAAGCGTGTGATAGAGAGAAAAAGTATAGAGTTGTGCGGTCTAAAAATAAAGTGCTGATGCTGTTACCAACATGGAGTGTCAGTCTTGTGTCCTCCGTCAGAATACAAGAAATGCCCTTGAATTAATATATCTAACAAAGGGGTAACTATTTAGGTTAGAAATTAAAACCAAATTTCTAATCATCGAAATAGGAAAGTTGGAGAATAGATAGGGACAAAGTATAAAAATATACTTTCTGAACTAGCTATAACTTTATGAAAAACTAGACAATATGGTTTGTTTTTTATCAGTGGTCTCTTAGGATGAATTTATGCTACAGGGCAACAATGTTCTTGAACACACCCTGTAATCCCAGCCCCTTGATCATCTCTGAAGCTTTTCTGTTCACATAGATTTTCTCTAGGGGAAGAAAGATACTAGACACAGAAGAATGGAGAGCAGCCTAGTTCAGGGACCAGAATTAGGGACACAAGATAGAGCATTTACACTCCAGAGCACAGACAAAGCTTATCATAACTTCTGTTTACTACAAGCCAACCTTAGATAAACAAATGCATATGAAGATAAAATGAAAGGAACACAAAAATTCAGGAGAGTATGATGCTGTTTAACTACAATGGATACCTCTGCTGTAATTCAGTTCCTATATTATAAATATTTGAGGATTAAGTCAATACCTTCAATAACAAGTGCTCAGAGATGAAGTTTTACCTGCATTGGAACAGGATCTTTAAGGTAATATCCTTCAACAATCTGTTCTTTTCTATAATGTTCAATGATCTCAGCAATACTGTTCAAATAAGAAAAATAAGATTTAAAATGTTAAATCAATTAATTTTTCCTCTGTATGAGACATGCAATCACACTACATTTCCTCACAAATTTATAATAAAAATCAAGTGTTAAACATCATAATCTCATTTGCAGCAATGACAATCTACTAATACACTGAAGTCAAGAAAATTCACAGAACTGTATTTATTTATTCTAAACTTCACAGAATATTTTCAATCAGTTGTTGAAAATGCGTGTATTGAGTATGTCTGGGATGGAGTTAACTTTCCCCACAGCAGCCCTCACAGTGCTGTGCTCTGTATTTTTAGCTAGAAAGGTGTTGATAAACCACCAGTTTTGGCTACTGCTGAGCAGTGCTCCCACAGCATCAAGGCTGTCTCTCCAATTCCCCTCCTCAAAAGCCAGTAGGCTGGGGGTGAGCAAGAGCTTGGGAGGGGACATAGCCAGGACAGCTGACCCAACCTGACCAAAGGGATATCCCATACTATATGACACTGTGCTCAGCAATAAAAGCTAAGAGAAAGAGGAGGGGAGAGGGAGGGCATTCATTATTAAGGCATTTGTCTTCCAAAGCAACCACTATGCATACTGAGACCCTACTTCCCAGCAAGTGTCTGGACATCACTTGCTCATGGGAAGAAGAGAAAAAAAAATCTTGTTTTTCCTTTGCTTCCATGTGCAGCCTTTACTTTTCTTTGTTAAACTGCCTTTATCTTGACCCACAAGTTTTTCACCTTTTTTTTCTCCTGGTCCCACTGAGGGGGGTGGGGGGGTGAGAAGGGGTCTTGGTGGGCACCTGGCAATCAGACAAGGTCAACCCACCACAATGCCAAATGAGTACACTACTTTTTCCACATTCAAGTAACACATGTGCATTTCCCAGCTCTCCAACCAGGCTGAAAATTGCTATTTTATTGGTAATAATTTTCAAAGTCCTAGAGTAACTAGGGAAGGGGAATGGAAGATACTTCAAACTGTGCAAATCAAGTTTTTTCCAGGAAGACAGGAATGGGAAATAAAAAATGTTTTGTAACATGGATTATGCAGATTGTACTTCAAATCACTGAACCATCATGTTAAATTAAATACCAAGTCAGTAACATGCCTCTATGGGTAAGCTTACATTCTAATTACCAAAGTCAGGTTTAAATTCTGTTTTGAAGGATCAGGAAAGAAGTAGTGACAGACACAATCTAAAATTCAACATATCTTTGAATTGCTCTTATTTTTGCAGTTATTGAAAGTTACATTGTAATAAAGAGAAGTTAACATCAACACAGATGAAACATTCATATATGAAATATAAACCTGAAGATAAAGAAGTAATTCAGTAGAGAACAAAAACATACATTATGTGTTTTCTCATTTCGTATAGACTGTTGGCTGTGTGTGCAAATGTAATCAAAAAGGCACACATGATAGATCTTTGGCCTATTACAATCGGATAAAATTTTATCCAAAGAAAAAATATAGGATACTATAAAAATGATCATAAAAACAATCATAAAATACATGTACCTAAAACAATAGAAAGACATCTATTTGCTTTTTCTCGATTTCATTCTTCTAAAGCTATGAACTAGTGTATACACGTTAAGTTAAAAATGTTCGCAGGAAGATTAGTTATTTTTTCAAGTTTGTAATGACTTGAATTTCTCAGTATTACAAAAACCCAAATAAATTTAAATTTTTATTGATATGCAACACTCATATGCCATTTTCACCATGAAAATTTAAGCTTTACTACACTGTATAAAAGAATCACTCACTTTATTTTGCATATTGAACAGTTATTGCTAACATGAGGACAATCAATAATAAAGCAGCTTTATACAATTTTTTCCTCATTCATCAAATAAAAAATACCTTGACTGTCTATGTCTCTTTCTTTGGTAAAAAACCAGGAGTCATCCCTCAGCATAAGAAGATGCAAAATGAGCTGAAGAACAAAGTTGTGTTTGAAAACTCATTTTAGAGTAACATATAGACTAGGACTTTATACCTTGATCGAGGGATTAAGGCTTTCTTTTTTTTTCTTTAGCCCTCTTCTTCCCCCCACAAACTCAACTGAGATGGTCATTATCTATTGTCTTACCACTAAAGCAGTCCAAATGACTGAACAAACCAAACATTACAAACAGAAAGATACTACATATAATCAAATACACTTGAGAATGAATTTGCAAGTCATCCAAGTTATCTAACATGTAAAATACAAAGCATGAGATTGAACAGACCACAAAAAGACTCAAAGTGACGGGAAAAAAGGGTTTATAAATCTTTTGCAAGGTTTTACCTATCCGCAACATCAATCTTTTCAGCACCTGACAGCAACAAAATCCTACTTACACAAAATACATCAAGGAAGGTATAAATAAGCATGAATTCAAAAAAAGGAATGGTTAAACTTGGTTTGATATGGAGAAATAAATATGAGTCAATACTACACTACAGTTACTTTAGTTATTGTAAAATGTTTAGCATAGAGTTTATTAGGTTGCCCAGATCCTAGCTACCTGGATAATCTTAAAAGTATCTCATCATAATGAGTAGTAGCAGTCTTTTAATACTTAATGGGTGAATTAAGAGTTATTCCAACTGCTGATGATAAGGACATTAGAACAGAACAGCATTTTACTCTGATAAGGACAGTAGAACAGAACAGCACAGCCTTGGAAAAATAGATAAAGGATGTAACTTAGGCAAACAGAAGTCATGCAAAATGCAAGCAGGATGCCAGCTCAGCTCTGCAAGGCTGACAAAGCAGATGTTATGCAAAACAACAATATTGCGCTTACTCAAAAGCAGGGATCGAGGAACAGCCACCTTAAAAGGACACTGGACATTGAAGACCACTGAAGAAGACCCCAAAGAACCATATAAGGACTTCAGATAAGGGGTGCAACTATGTAAAATAAAGTAATACATATACATCAAGTAAGTGGGGATAGCTAATGAATATGTAATCAGTGTGTACGAGGAAAACTCTGTTTACCCAACGCTCAGCGCACTCAATTGGAGGAAGGATCCTCCCAGTGACCAGTGCGCTGCAATAAAGAATTCCTGATTTCTAATACTCAAAACTGTGTTAGAAAGTTTCTATCTGGCTGATTTCGGTATAATTTTTTGGCGACTCCAGATGGGATACTCTGCTTGATCTCCCAGGAACCTGAGGGGTCTCTGGATCTTCATGCTGGCACTGGGACTTTCCTGGAGAAGACCACAGACTCTTGGACCAGTCTGGGACATGGGTAAGACCCCATTCAATAATAAGGTACTCTTTTGGGAGTCCTGCTCATAGAAGACATGTGGATCTTCCAGTGCAGTGGGTTGGTTATTTGATATTCCAGAATTTGGTATGTGACTTTGTGACTTGGTTTTATCGATCGATAATTGTTTTGTATTTGTATCTGTATTGTAACATGTTGAGTCTACTATTCAGAGATGGGTAGTGGACAATCTAAAGGGGGCATTCTGAAAAAAATCCCTACTTGGTTGAGTTTTGCAACATTGGAGAAAGACTGGCAGGCCCCCTGGGGGAACAGCTACCAGGGAGAATTTGATTAAGTATTGTAATCAATGGTGGCCATTGTACAAACTAGACTCTGGAGAAAAGTGGCCACAAAATGGAACCTTGAATTATAATACATTGTTACAGTTAATGTTGTTTTTTAAATGGGAACAGAAATGGGATGAGGTTTTGCATGCTGATGTTTTTCACTTTGTGGAATCATCCGGAATGGCAAAAAGATTGTGGGTTGAATCCAGCCCTCTCAGATCCTTTTGTGCTGGCTCTTGAAAAGGAGGATCAAGGAAAACGGTTAAAATATTACTCTGTGTGCAGTATAGAACAAATTGTTCTAAACATCTCCCCGATAAGGAAGATAATTTAGATCTTATGGTCAGTCCTAATCGCGGTTTAGAGAGGGGAACAGATAAACAGGCTGCCAAGACTGATATTATGAGGGAACTGGTACGTAAAGAGGTAGATTTAGCACATCTAGAGGAGAGGAGAGAGAGAATAGGGAGGATGTATTGAGGAGCAGAGGGTTTTAGTCTGATTGCAGGGAGAACTAGAGCTAAACACCGAGATGTGATAGTAGCTCCCCTCCATCAGAGGGTAGGTATGGACAGTCCAGTCACAGTAAAAGTGCCGTTTTCAATAACAGACCTTAATAATTGGAAGTCGATGGCTGGCACCTACCTTCTAATACTCAAAAAAAAAACCCAAAAAAAAGATTAAAAAAAAGGTTGCAATTATGGAAGGAATTTCCAAAGGAATGGTGCCCCCGGGGAAAAGAATGAGATTAGCGCGTGGACAACCTACCTCGAATTTCTCCCAGGAGACCTGGTATTAATCAATGTGCATATTGTAAGAAAAATGGGCATTGGAAAAGGGATTGTCCACAGTTGAAGCATAAAGGTCCCCTCTCGTGGCCGTCACTGATGATGACTGAGGGGGACCGGAGGCAGAACCTCTGGTTACTGCTAAGCTTGGGAATGAGGAGGTAAATGAGGAGGTAGAATTTTTAGTAGATACAGGAGCTAGCTACTCTGTGCTAAATACAGTAAAAGGAAACTTGAATAATGATTCTATAACAATTCTTGGTGCAACAGGGAATTGTGAAACTCGACCATTTTTCAAGCCCATTGATTTTAAATTAGGAAAACGATGGATGACTCATCAGTTTTTGTATCTACCCAATTTGCCAAAGTCTCTCCTTGGGAGAAATTATTGGAAAAATTAAATGCTGAAATCAAATTTTAAAATGGCAAAATACAGGTTATTATTCAAGAACCTAATTATTTGGAAGCCTCTATTTTTGCACTACAGTCTCCAAAATCGGACGTGATCCATCTGCCACTATCATTTGAGGATGCAGTGATTCTGATAGTATGGGCTGGAGAGGTACCCGGGAATTGAGAGGTGCCCGGGCGATTCAATAGAGTAGATCCTGTAAGAATGAAATTGAAACCTGAAGCAGGACTGGTAAGGCAAAAGCAATACCCTTTGAAAATAGAAAGTCCTAAACGGTTATTACTCCTTGTGGAAAAATTTATAAAATATGGCCTATTAAAGGAATGTGAATCCAAATTTAATATCCCTATTTTGCCAGTTAGGAAGGCAAATGGAAAGGATTACTGGCTGGTACAGGACCTTAGAGCCATAAATAAGATAGTAGAAGATATACACCCCGTAGTAGCAAATCCTTATACCTTGCTAACAGACTTGAGTGAAAAATTAAAATGGTTTACAGTATTAGATTTGAAAGATGCCTTTTTCTGTATCCCTTTGAGTACTGAAAGTCAAGAGCTTTTTGCTTTTGAATAGGAACATCCAAACACAGGGAGAAGAACTCAACTGACTTGGACGGTTCTACCATAGGGGTTTAAAAATAGCCCCATCATATTCAGAAATCAATTGGCAAAAGAACTGGAGGAATAGAAAAATCAGAACCCTATTGGAGTTTTGTTACAGTATGTAGATGACATTCTGATGGCCACTGAAACTAATCAGCAATGTTAGGATCAGACTGTGGCATTGTTGAATTTTCTGGGACTAAGTGGATATAGAGTATCCAAAGACAAAGCACAAATAGGCCAGACAACCGTAACCTACTTGGGGTTCGAAATTTTCCAAGGACAAAGGAGGCTGGGACAGGAACAAAAAGAAGCAATTTGCCAACTCCCACAGCCACGCACTGTAAGAGTTGCGTGCATTTCTCAGGATGGTCGGATGGTGTCACCTGTGGATCAGCCACTGTGTGAGCTCTTGAAGACAGCTCAAAAGGACTTTATCATCTGGACTCATGATTCATGGGCTACCCTTTTACAACTCAAGTGAGCCCTTCTGCAGGCCCCTGCTTTGGGACTCCCAGACCCCATGCGCCCGTTTGAACTATTTACTTATGAAAGACAAAACATAGCACTGGGAGTGCTGTTGCAGTTCCTCAGGGACCAGAGGAGGGCTGTGGCCTACTTTTCAAGAAAACTAGATAATGTCAGCCAAGGCTGGCCTAGTTGTCTGAAGCCAGTAGCAGCTACTGTTCTCTTGATCCAGGAAGCCCAAAAACTGATTTTGGGACAGAGTATTGTTGTTTATGTACCACATATGGTGCAGTCGGCACTCGAGCAAAAAGGAGGCCACTGGCTATTTCCTAGCCGGATGCTAAAATACCAGGTAGTCTTGCTGGAGCAAGATGTGACACTCAAAACAACAACTACCATTAACCCTGCTATGTTCTTATCTGCCCAATAAGTAGAAGGAACCCAGAGCATGATTGCTTACAGACTATCAAAGTGTATTCCAGCAGACCTGACTTAGGAGACAGACCCTTGGAAAGACCTGATTGGGAATTGTTTACTGATGGGAGCAGCTTTGTCCGAAATGGAAAAGGACTATCTGGATACACAGTGACTACACACCATGAAGTAATCAAATCGAGGGCACTCCCCTCTGATATTTCGGCTCAGAAAGCAGAACTAATTATGCTCACTCAAGCTTTGGAATTGAGTAAAGGAAAATGAATTAACATTTGGACTGATTCAAAATATGCTTTTGGAGTGGTACATGCACAAGGGGCCATCTGGAAAGAAAGAGGCCTTTTGACATCTCAAGGCATGTCAATCAAAATTGGAAAACAAATCTTGGATTTACTTGAAAGTATCCAGAAACCAGCAGAAGTTGCCATCATGCATTGCAGAGCACACCAAGCAGGTAAGACCAAATCGGACTTGGGGGATCATTTAGCTGATAAGGCTGCCAAAGAGGCTGCGGAAAAAGGCACGTTAGAAAACAAAGCTTTATCTTTACTACCCCTGCCAGAGATACCTCTCCCAGTAGAAAAACCAGGTATAGTGCTAGGGACTGACAATTAATTGAAACCTTAGAAGCAAAATTTGATCCATGAGGCTGGGCAGTTACCCTGACCAGGCAAATAGTAGTCCCTGAACTGATCTTGTGTGAAATAGTGGATCGTGAACACAAAGCCACTCATTGGAGTACTGAAAAACTTTTGAAACATTTGCAAGAATCTATACTTGGGTCTAAAATTGCTCAGATTGTACAATCAAGAATCCAACAATGTACAGTTTGTAAAAGAAACAACCCTGACACGGCTAACAAAGTGGTGCTAGGAGCCATAAAATCTGGAAATGTTCCAGGTGAATATTGGCAGATTGATTTTACTGAATTGTCCAGAAAAGGAAGGTGTAAATACCTCCTAGTTCTGGTGGATACCTTTTCTGGGTGGCCAAAAGCCTTCCTTTGTCACACCAATCACGCTAGGGAAGGAACTAAAATACTGTTGAATCAAATAATACCTAGATTCGGGGTACCTTTGGGAATGTCATCAGACAGAGGTTCCCACTTTATTGCAGAAGTGGTACAACAGGTTAGGAAAGCCTTGGGAATAGCTTGGAATCTTCATATTCCTTATAAGCTCCAAGCTAGTGGCAAAGTAGAATGAATGAATTATACAATCAAATTACAAATGGGTAAAATATGTCAGGAAACCTCCTTGACATGGGTCCAAGCCTTACATGTTGCTCTACTTCAAATTAAATTCAGCCGTGGGGCACCAGCAAAATAAGCCCCTATGAGCTGCTATATTGTCGACCCTACCAAGTACCACACATTCCAAAAAACACACATGTAAATGGAGGGGTCAATTTGAATAATTACCTCATTTCTCTTGGTAAAACTTTACAGGATTTGCAGCGAGCAGTGATGATCTCCAGGCCAACAGGATTGGACACACCAGCGCACGAGTTCCAACCAGGAGAGTGGGTCTACTTGTAAGACTAGGGAACTGCTCCACTCCAGTCAAAGTGGAAGGGACCTTTCCAAGTACTATTGACAACTTTTACTGCGTTGAAATTGGACAGAGTAAAATCATGGATACGTTATTCCAGAATTAAAAGGGCTGAAGCCCCTCGGGTAATTGAACAGTTGTCTGAGAAAAAACAAGATGTTTGAGTCTTGTTTCGCTATCAAAGTCATAGAGTGTCTACAGACGTCCAGGAAATCTGGAAACAAACACAGATTTCACAATGCACAGCTCAAGATGACACCTTCTGGGGATTTGAAGAAATCTGGACCAAAGTTACTTCATGGTTACCCAGCTGGACTTGGTTAAAACATCTGTTTATAATCGTCACCATAATAATTGCTGTATGTGTTTTAGCTTTAATCATGAATCAGTGTTATAGCTGTTGTAATGCCTTATGCTATAAAATGAAATATAAATATTAGGAGACTAGTTCCCATAAGGAACTTAGTTTCAGGAAAAGGGGGACTTGATAAGGATAATAGAAAGGAACAGCATTTTACTCTGATAAGGACAGTAGAACAGAACAGCCTTGGAGAAATAGATAAAGGATGTAACTTAGGCAAACAGAAGTCATGCAAAATGCAAGCAGGATGCCAGCTCAGCTCTGCAAGGCTGACAAAACAGAAGTTGTGCAAAACAACAATATTGCGCTTACTCAAAAGTGAGGGTCAAGGAACAGCCACCTTAAAAGGACACTGGACATTGAAGACCACTGAAGAAGACCCCAAAGAACCATATAAGGACTTCAGATAAGGGGTGCAACTATGTAAAATAAAGTAATACATATCCATCAAGTAAGCGGGAATAGCTAATGAATATGTAATCAGTGTGTATGAGGAAAACTCTGTTTACCCGATGCTCAGCGCACTCAATTAGAGGAAGGATCCTCCGAGTGCCCAGCGCTGCAATAAAGAATTCCTGATTTCTAATACTCAAAACTGTGTTAGAAAGTTTCTATCTGGCTGATTTTAGTATCACTGACATTTCAAATAGTGAAGAATCCAGAAAACAGAATACTACATCATTAAATTATAAAGAAAAATAATTAACATGTTAAGCCCATATCGTTCAGCCTTTCAAAACGTGGATTAATCTATCAGTTAAAATAAAGGCTTTCAACAACTCCAATCATCATCTAGTCTGAAAATTGTCTCATCTCTCAAATTAAAGATAATTTGAAAGTTTGTTCAATGTATAACTGTTGGATCAATATTTCTTATGTTCTACTTTGACATGGAATCACCAGATACACCACCCTGTGCTGCTGCCCCCCTTCTAAATTTTTCAAGTTTTTGGAATACTCTCTCTTAGGAAGGTGAGATTTCAGAAAAAAAACAGAATGAGAGGACAAAGTGGCATGAGATATGTGGTAGGATAGGTATGCCTATCCTACTCCACCTTCTAAAATCAGAATTGAAACATTAATAAGTGCTATCTTAGATTCAAATATTGCTTTACTTCCCAGGTAGTTTGCATATCCAGACATAGGACTGGAAGTTCCACAACCTATATAAGCGATACTGCATTTCTGCCTATATTACAAAAGCAATCACAGGTAACATTTTCCTCAATCTTCCGAGTAAGTGGGATAGGCTTTAGAAGAAACAGGTGAACTCAAGACATCAATATCTGGCTCCAGGACTGGTGCCTCTACCAGAACATTGCTTTTTATAACCATGGAAAAGTCTGAGACACAAGGTATGCTAGGACCTGACATGATCCACCTGTCCTGACAGGGGAAATGCTTCCTTGTTCATAAACTGACAAGACTGATTGAAAGGGCTTTAAACTAGAATCAGTGTGGGAAGGGTATACCAACAGGAGAGCTGAAGGTAAGCCAAGGGTTGTCATGGCATCACCTGAGGGTCGCAATGCTAATGGGAACGTTTATGCTCTTCTGGGGAGCACTGAGGGCTTAGGAGCACATCTAAAATGCTTGTACACCAACACATGCAGTATGAGAAACAAATAGGATGAACTGGAAGTGTTGGTCAGTTCCCAGAGTGACAATATCATTGGTATTCGTGAGACTTGGTGGAACAAGTCCCACAGTTGGAGTGCTGGGATGGAGGGCTACAGGCTGTTCAGGAGGGATAGGCAGGGCAAGCAAGGTGGAGGAGTTGCACTGTATGTAAGGGAGAGATGTGACTGTACAGTCCTTACAGTTAACAATAATGTGGCTGAGAGACTCTGGGTGAGGATTTGGGGGATGGAAGACAAAGGAGATGTACTGGGTGTTTACTACAGAATGCCTAGCCAGGATGATAGCACTGATGACTTATTCTATAGGAAATTAGGAGAAATCTCTGGATCAGTAGCCTTTGTCCTTATGGGAGTTTTCTACTTCCCTGACATCAACTGGGAATACCATATTGCTGTGACAATTAACTCCAGGAAATTCCTAAAGTTTGTAGGAGATAACTTCTTGTCACAGGTACTCAGTGAGCCAACTAGGAAAGATGCCCTCCTAGACTTATTGTTTGCAAATAGAGAAGGACTCATGGGAGATGTGATGGTAGGTGGCTGTCATGGCCACAGTGATCATGAAATGGTTGAGTTTAAACTTTTCAGTGTAATGAGAAAAAAGGACAGCAGAGTTGCTACCCTGGACTTCAAGAGAAAAAACTAAGCTACTCAGCTACTCACTGCTACTTAGCAGTGTCCCCTGGGAATCTGCTTTTGAGGGCTTAGGGGCCCATGAGTGCTGGTCAGTCTTTAAGAAGCACCTTTCTAGAGGCACAAAAGCAGGGAACTCCAGTGTGTCACAAGTCAAGCAAGTGGGGCAAAAGACCAGCTTGGCCTTGTCGAACTCAGAGGGAAAAAAATTGTATGATCTCTGGAATCAAGGTCAGGCTTCACAGGAAGATTACAGAGTCCTTGTTTGCATATGAAGGGAGAAGACGTAGAAGGCCAAAGCTCAACCAGACTGTAAACTCTGTCTGGAGAGCAGCCCTGCAGAAAGGGATCTGGGGGTGCTGGTTGACAGCAGGCTCAATCGAAGTCAGAAGCGAGCCCTGGCAGCCAAGAGGGCAAACCATGTTCCCAGGTGCATCAAACACAGCATAACCAGSCAGTTCAAAGAAGTGATTATSCCTCTGTATTTAGCATTGGAGTGGCCTCACCTTGAGTATTGTGTGCAGTTTTGGGCCCCACAATTTAAGAAGGATGTGAAGGTCCTTGAATTGCCCCCAGAGGAGGGCAACAAAGCTGGTGAAAGGTCTGGAATGAATGTCCTATGAGGAGTGGCTAAGGACTCTGGGTTTGTCTAGTTTGGAGAAAAGGAGGCTGAGGGGTGACCTCATTGCTTTCTACAGCTTCCTGAGGAGGGGAAGTGGAAAGGGAGGTGCTGAGCTCTTCTCCCTGGTATCCAGTGATAGGACGTGGGAATGGTTCAAAGTTGTGCCAGGGCAGGCTCCAACTTGACATTAGGAAGCATTTCTTTACCCAGAGGGTGATCAAACAGTGGAACAGGCATCTTAGAGAGGTGGTTGATGTCCCATGTCTGTCTGTGGACAATGCCCTTAGTAATATGCTGTAACTTTTGGTCAGTCCAGGACTAGATGATCCTTGTAGGTCCCATCCAACTGGAACAAACAAACAAAAAAATCCAACCAACCCCACTCACCCAAAAAAACCCAAACCCCAAAACCCACCCCAAAACAAAAAAACAAAACCAAAAAACCCCACATCCTCCCCAAACAAAACCACATCATAAACAAAAACAAACAAAAGAAACCCAACTGTAAAACATGGAAGCTATTCACAGAATAGTTGACATTGCAAGGGACCTCCAAGATCACCTAGTTCAAGTCCCCATCTCAAAGGAGGTATAACATTGCTTAGGACCTTGTTCAGCCATGTTTTGAGTATCTTTAAGGATGGAGACTCCACAACCTCTTTGGGCATCCTCTTCCAGTGTTTGATCACCATCACACTGGCCACCACTACAAAGAGTTTCTCTCTCTCTTTTTTGCTCCCTCCTATCAGGTATTTATACAGTGATAAGATTCCCTACCACCCCCTTCTCTTCTCAAAGCTGAACAGTCCCAGCTCTCTCCACTTGTCCTCAAATGACAGATACTCTAATCCATCATCTTCATGGCCCTTTTCTAGAAGCCTACAACACCATTCTCAAGAAGTCTCCCATCCAGTACTAATTGGGCCCAAAGCTGCTTAGCTTCTGAGACGAGATGAAACAGAGTATGTTCAGGATGGTGTGGCCACAGTCTAGCAAACATATATTTTCTGTTTGAGATTTCATGATACGCAGTTAGTAAAATCATGTCCCCTCCTGTCCCACCATCACACCCCTTGCCCCCCAACCGACTTTGCCGAATTTTACATGAAAAAGTAGATATTCATAGAATCATTTAGGTTGGAAAAAACTTCTAAAATAATCAAGTCCAACCATTAATCCAGCACTGCCAAGTCTACCACTAAACCATGTCCCTAAGTGCCACATCCACACAGCCTTTAAATCCTTCCAGGGATGGTGACTCCACCACTGCCCTGGGCAGTCCTTTCCAATGCTTGACAACTCTTTTGGTGAAGAAATTTTTCCTAATATCCAATCTAAACCTCTCCTGGCACAACTTGAGGCCATTTCCTGTTGCCCTATTGCTTGTTACTTGGGAGAAGAGACCAACATCCACCTTGCTAAAACCTCCTTTCAGGGAGTTGTAGAGAGCAATAAGGTCTCCCCTGAGCCTCCTCTTCTCCAGACTGAACAACCTCCATTCCCTCAGCCACTCTTCATAAGACTCTAGACCCCTTCCCAGCTTCGCTGCCCTTCTCTGGACGCGCTCCAGCACCTCAATGTCTGTCTTGTAGTGCAGGGCCCAGAACTGAACACAGTATCCAAGGTGTGGCCTCATTAGTGATGAGTACCCCAGTAGTCACGTATCTTATCCATAGAATAAACATAAAGATCACAAAAGTTACATGCTTTACTGAAGTCCGTAGAAAAATACCATTTCAACATCTAGTCAAAATAATTCACTCAACATGTATTTAACATTTCCTATATATTAGAACCTTCAAATAGACAACTAAAAGACTACAGATTGTCTGTTTTGTAATCTCCGTATGAGCGAGTGTAAAAACAGTCCGTTAGTTATACTCATCAATAGAAGTTTTGAGCAATTTATATGCAGAATAGTGGGTGAACATGCAAATGGAAAAGGTTAGTAGAAAAAGTAGTCTTCCTATGCATCACAGAACACTAGATTCCCAAGATGTAGCCAGGAATTTTTTGCCATGATCACCCAAAATAACGTTGGCTTGCTTTTGGAATATAGTCTGATACATAGCATTGCTTATGTTGGTTGTAGACCTTCCAGTCCCATGTCTGGATATTTACATTAGCTGGAAAATAAAACAATAGTCAACTTTTGAGTTGGTTTCTTAACTATTCTTCAGACTGTTACTTTTGCATGGAAAACTTTGCTCCATAATTTATGTGACTATAATTGTAATCAATATTCTGCAAAGAGCAGATTGGCTTTATTTTATTCATTTTTTAATCCCACTTAAAATCACTAAAGCAGCAAGAGAAGAATATTCAAGAGAAACAACACTACTACCAAGGATAATTTTTTTAAAGTTCCAGTCTAATACTAGTATCAGATTTAAAGCAGATACCTTCAGAGCATTTAAAGAAATAGCTTATAAAAAAAGATCAATGAAAACTGTTTAACACATGCATTTAAACAAGCAGCACTTCTTCCACCTCTAGTTTTTCACCTTGAAGACAAACACTACATTTTTAGATAAATTATAAAGAATAAACACAGATGTTCTCTCTGCCCCAAGTAATGCTCATAAATCATTTCATTATCTTGCATAAACTCCTACTTCCTATATTTCTGTTCTGAATTTAATGCTGATTGATGTTTTTCAGCCACTTCTGACTTTCATACAACAATCCACCTTAGTCTTCACATATTTAAAGACTTCCTTCTTCCAGAGTCCATAACAAATAAACCAGTAGAAGAATTAAGAAGCCCACAGAAAGCTATTCCTTTTCTTTCTGCTTCTCATTTGTTGCCCTCTGCAGTAGATCTTATGGCAAATAATTTGGGGCAGCTACCCACCTCCATTTGGCATCATTATCCTGCACGTTTGAACTTCCAAAAAGTCTATCAACTTCCAGTAAATAGGAACTTGAACAGAATTTGAGCCTAAGAGTATATTAGTAATTCCCCAAAACATTCAACTAAAACTAGAAGTCTTTCAAAGCCAAGTAGTTTTCTTTCACTGAGGAAGATCTTTGCAACCTAGGTACCAAGATATTCAAAAAACCCTCTAAAAGCATTGTTGCGGATAGGTAAAACCTTGCAAAAAAGCATATTATCATAACTTAGTGATGCTTCATCTTTTCATCTTCTTTTCCATCCAATGTCAAGGAAAGAATCTTCTCTAGTGAATCCAGCAGTGGGAAGTAATAACTTATTACAGTAAGCTTCTGGAGCTATACTATCTAATATTGCAAAGCCATTTGAGACTAATAAGACTTCCACTAATTTGCTAATTAGTTTGACATCACCTAGGGTGTTTGAAGTCTATCATCCTCCTAATACGCCATGTAACTAGAGAATGGGCAAAAGAGGATTTACCTTCAAAGGCTGACACTGAAGCTAGCTTGATTTTCAATGAGGATGTCTGGAGGCCAGACTGATTAATGTAGAAGGTACCCAAGCAGCCTGTGTGTGGGATATACATAGGTTAATAAGGTTCCAATTGCTTAGTCTCAAACCATTCTCCATTTGAAATCATATGAAGAAGTCCACTGAACTTCTTAGTTAGGAGACCTCAACATTTTCTCAGACACACCAGCTGCTGGATCTCTACCCACTCAGACACCAAGCTGAAATTGAGAGAAATTCTCTATTGGGATGAAGAATGCCCTGGTTCTAGATGAAAAAGTCCAGAAAATTTCTGATCATGTGACAGGCAATGGCCTCAATTAAGAGAGAAAGGTGAATTTTCACTATCTGCACTTCTGATCAAAATATTCAGATATTTTAAGGTGATTAATTTAATGACTTTTTTCAACAATGAAGGTAATTTTTCCCTTTGTTGTCAATACCCATTTCTATTATTTATACTTTAAAATCCCTACTGAATGTCTCCAATAAAACTAACATTTTAATTTTCCCCTTTCATATACACAAAATTCCCTATTATAAATAGTAGTTTCCAAGACAACACAGCATTCTCCTAATTATATGTCATAATCCAATTTATAGGGCGAAGAAAATAATTTACAGGAGAAAAATACTTCAAAAGAAACAAGTAACACCTAAGCTTTTGAAGGCTTTTAGAATGTACTTAGTTATAACTAAGGACTAAGCAAGTTAGTTAAAACTCATAGTATATCCTTAAGAAACACTGAAACTTTATGATCATATCAGTAAGTTATCAGCAATATGTTATACAAGTTCTTTACAGAAGTGTAAAATACACACAACTATTAAAACTTACCTATTATAATATCTGCCTCCCATCATAAACTGATTGCTTGATGTTGGACATATTTTAAAACGTTGAATATTTTCACTGGTCCGAAAATAAAGTGAGTAATCACCAGGTGTATTATCTGAAGGCCTCACAAGAAAACTGCACACCTGACCAACTGAAAAGATATCATAATAGTGTTATTAACTGTTACTTATCTTAGTGTCACTTATGAGCTCTTATCAAAGCTCTTTCTGTACAAATTAGCAAGAATTGCACACTTCAAGGAGAAAGTCTGATCTAAGTTCCAACAGTGATCCCCATTCTTCCCCCAAACAGGATGAAGTAGTACTAAACTGCCAAAGTTAATGCCAAATCATTTGGCCGTAGCTGACAACCTATCCCAAACTTTTGTCATCTCTTTACAAGAGCACATGGTGTGCATGTGAGTTTTGACAATGTTTTCAAAAAAACCTAAAGATTTTTGTTCTCATATTTAAGGCATGTTATTTGACAGTATGAGTCCGAAATCTTGATGTTTTCATTTTAAAAATTATTTCCTCTGTGAGGAGACTAATACATTCTCCCATAAGTACATAACAGCACCAAGCCTTTCAGAGTTCAACAAGTGTTTGGACAACACTCTCAGGCACATGGTGTGATTCTTGGGGATGGTTCTGTGCAGGGCCAGGAGTTGGACTCAATGATCCTTGTGGGTCCCTTCCAACTCAGAATATTCTGTGATTCTGTGAACAGTATTTTCTCCTCAGTATTTTAATGAAGCCCAAGATATATTTATGTATATTAGAAAAATTTTTAAAAATTAGCTATCTCAATTAGAATTCTGAAACCAACTTTACTTGAGAACATAAAAAAAATACTCAATGCTCAGCCATGAGGTTTTTTTCCCAATGTAGTAGCAACCACAGATCTGATGCTCATATGTTCATACAGAAAAAAACCCCAGGTTTTCCTGCAGTCCCAAAGGATTACTTTGTCTCATTCCCCTACCACTGTATTTCCATTTCCATCTGAAATAAAAGTACCTGTCATCAGCAAATTGTAAGCTTCTTGTTTGGAGATCTTCCCATGGAACCATCTTAAAGATCGAGAAAAATTAGAAAGCAAGACTATCAGCTCTCTTTTTTAGTAGTTGTGACATCTAAGGCTCTGACATTTATGAATTAATCTCTGGTACATATGAATTAATCTTTGTTTAAAAAAATCTAGTAAATATAGATTATATAAGCAACCGTTATGTTATTCAGCAATTTTGTTTTTCTACTAACAGAATGAAAAATAAATATCTACATCTATATAAATTTGAGTACAGGTGTCCAATGCAAAGTAGATGTTCAAATCCAAGTGGGTTTAGAGGTTAAAGGCATTGTTTAAATGCTAGATAATGACAGGTGTATTTGAAGCCAGTCTCAGCAATTTATTTGAAGCATGAAACACAAAGCCCAAGGATATTAATGAAAGTTAAATACCATATAAAATAACTAAAATTGAATTTTGCTAGAAGCTGAGGAAATAAACCCCAGCTTTATTAACTATTGAATATGAATCACTTTAGTTTCCCGCCTTGCATCTTTCGAAATCCTTCGTCAGAGCATCATCCTAAAAAAATACAGCAATCTGTCCAGTCTCAACCTGATACCTATGATTATAGGAAACAGCTTGATGTTGCATAGCTATTCAGTTTACGTGACACACCACATGCTACATCTTAAGAGCTCATCCTGTCTTTTAAAGACAAGCCAGAAATAGGGGCTTTCATTGCAGAGTGTATATGCACATGCATGCATGTTTAAGTGTGTCCTTAATAACAAAGGGGTCCAGGAAGGCTGGACACACTTTAAGGTGGAAATGTTAAAGGTGCAGGAGCAGGCTGCCCCTGTGTGCCTAAAGACAAGCTGTCGGGGAAGAAAACCGGCCTGGCTGAACAGGGAGCTTTCACAGGAACTCAGGGGAAAAAAAGTGAGTTTTATGACCTTCGGAAGAAGGGGCAAGCAGCTCAGGAAGAGTACAAGGATGTCATTAGGTCATGCAGAGAGGGAATTAGACAAAAGCCCGGCTGGAATTCAATCTGGCTACTGTCGTAAAAGACAATAAAAAGTATTTTTACAAATGTATTAACAGCAAAAGGAGGGGATGGGGGGAGGGGACGGGACAGACACATTGCCCCCAAGGATGAGGAAAAGGCTGAGGTACTTAATACCTTCTTTGCCTCAGTCTTTAACAAAGACTGGTTATCCTGAGGGTACCCAGCCCCCTGAGCTGGTAGACAGGGATGGGGAGCAGAATAGACCCCCTGCAATCCAGGAGGAAGCAGTTAGTGACCTGCTGTGCCACTTAGACGCTCACAAGTCGATGGGGTCTGATGGGATTCACCCAAGGGTACTGAGGGAGCTGGTGGAAGAGCTTCCTAAGCTGCCCTCCATCATTTATCATCAGTCCTGGTTAACCGTGGAAGTCCCAGATGACTGAAGGTTGGCCAATGTGACACCCATCTACAAAAGGATCCGGGGAACTATAGGCCTATCAGCTTGACCAACAGATCATCTCAAGTGCCATCGCACAGCACATGCAGAAAAAACAGGTGATCAGGCCTAGCCAACAGGGGTTTAGGAAAGGTAGGTCCTGCCTGACCAACCCGATCATCTTTTATGACCAGGTGACCTGTCTAGTGGATGAGGGAAAGGCTGTGGATATTGTCTACCTGGACTTCAGCAGAGCCTTTGATACTGTCTCCCACAGCATTCTCCTGGAGAAGCTGCAGCCCATGGCTTGGACAGGTACACTCTTGGCTGGGTAAAAAACTGGCTGGATGGCTGGGGCCAGAGAGTGGTGGTGAATGGAGTTAAATCCAGTTGGCGGCTGGTCACTAGTGGTGTTCCCCAAGGCTCAGTGTTGGGCCCAGTCCTGTTTAATATTTTTATTGATAATCTGGATGGGGGGATCAAGTGCACCCTCAGCAAGTTTGCAGATGACACCAAGTTGGGTGGGAGTGTTGATCTGCTGGAGGGTAGGAAGGCTCTGCAGAGGGATCTGGACAGGCTGGATCAATGGGCTGAGGACAATTGTATGAGGTTCAACAATGCCAAGTGCCAGGTCCTGCACTTGGGTCAAAACAACCCCATGCAAATCTACAGCCTGGGTTGACAGCTGGCTGAACATGAGCCAGTGTGTGCCCAGGTGGCCTGTATCAAGAACAGTGTGGCCAGCAGGACCAGAGAAGTGATTCGCCCCCCGTACTCAGCAATGGTGAGGCCGCAACTTGAATACTGTGCCCAGTTCTGGGCAACTCACTGCAAGAAAGACATTGAGGTGCTGGAGTGAGTCCAGAGAAGGGCAACAAAGCTGGTGAAGGGTCTAGAGAGTAAGTCCTCTGTGAAGCAGCTGAGGGTAGTGGAGAAAAGGAGGCTCAGAGCATACCTTATTGCTCTCTACAACTACCTGAAAGGAGGTTGCAGCCAGGTGGGGGGGTCGGCCTCTTCTCCCAGGTAACTAGTAACAGAACAAGAGGACATAGCCTCAAGCTGTGCCTGGGGAGGTTCAGGTTGGACATCAGGAGGAATTTCTTCACGGAAAGGGTTGTTAAACATTGGAATGGACTACCCAGGGAGGTGGTGGAGTCACCCTCCCTAGAGATGTTCAAGAAAGACTGGATGTGGCACTTAGTGCTCTGGTCTAGTTCACAAGATGGTGATCAGTCAAAGGCTGGACTCAATCTCAGAGGTCTTGTCCAACTGAAATGATTCTGTGAAATAGCCCAAAATGGGACCAAACTAGGGCCTTAAAGGGAAAGTTGCACCAGGGGAGGTTTAGATTAGCTATTAGGAAAAATTTCTTTATGGAAAGGGTGGTCAGGCATTGGAACAGGCTGCCCAGGGAAGTGGAGGAGTCATCATCCCTGAAAGTGTTCCAAAAATGTATGGATATGGCACTTGAGGACATGGTTTAGTAGTGAATATGGTGGTGGTGCTGGGTTGATGGTTGGACTTGATGATCTTAGAGGTCTTTTCCAACCTTAATGATTCTGTGATTCTGAGTAAAAGAAAGCCTCTTACACATCAAAAAAGAGCTCTAGTTCTAACTTGCTTTCTATATTACCTTTACAGGAAAATCTCTGGCTATTGGAATATTTGCAGAAATCCCTGCCTCCCCTGGAATCTTCTGAGCAGCATGAGTAACTGGATTGAGTATCAAAGCTTTAAGATTCTGCTACAAACTACTTTGTTTAAAAAAAACAGTTCCTGTATTTGAAGGCATCCCTACTACTGTAATGCTGCTATACCAAACTGACTTGCACAACATTGAAAACCTGTAAACTGAAACCACAGACCAATCATTTTCTTTCCCCTATTAAAAACAAAAATCACCAAGAAAACACCACCAGAAGAAATGCCTTTTTCTAACATCAGTCCTTTGGAGACTGCAAACTGGGCAAAAAATACAGAAAGCAGAAGCTGCAATTATTGCAAGCAAATAGAGGACAGATGAAGTTATCCAGCTACTAGAAATTTTCTGTAACTTTCATTTGCTGCTCATCTTTATGACTGAAAATAATATAACAATCAAGTTTCCTGTATCAATTCATTGTTCATTATAAATTGTATTAGTTTTTTTTTTTAATTATTTAACAAGTTGGAATTTATTGCAAACAGATTATTCTAGTGTCTCCTGGTTTTCATTTAAAGTGCTAGCACATGAGGCTAATATCAAGCGTTACTATTACATTATCATTCCTCTAAATGATACTTTGATCCCTCTCCTGCACTTAGAGTTGAGCAGACCTGAAAAAAGGTTACCTCTAAGGTAAACTGTACGTGTATAAAACCCCCGCACAAATCAGAAAACACCACATCCTCCATTGTATATATTCTAGGTAAAGTGATCACAGAGACTTATTCAAGACTTTCACTGCAAAATCCATTAACATTAGGCATAACTAATACAAGATGTCATGTCAATGACCTATGCAACTTCAATAGCTAGTACAGAAGAAAAGTCTTAAGATTAAAAAACAAGTACATACAGCTTTGGTTCACCTTCCCAATCTCATAGCTGAAGTTTGCAAACAGTTTTTTATGATTTGTTTTTAATAAAAAACCAAAAATCCTTACATTTTGCCTTCATGTGGATCTTCTTCTCTTCCCTAATAGGAGAATTAACATATTAAGTGCATGACAATAGTATGCTTGAGTTTAAAAAAGTAAACTTCATAAGTTAAGATCTTCTGTAGAAATAAACAACACTAACAAGTCCAAGACATTTTTGAACTAGCTGGCTTATTGCACAGTTCATGTAAAGAGGTTTTCAACTTCATTCACTAAGTGGAAATTCAGCCATAACACATTATTTAAAAAGATTGTTTCTGTCACTCTTCAAGTCCTCCTTTACATGTGGTAACTTAAATCTCAACTTTCATGAACTTCAACCACCGATGTAGAAATTTATAGTTAGGTATTCTAACACTACCATTTCAATTTAGCCATTCACATCCTGATATAGATGTGGGAACAGGTGAAGCAAACTCTACTAATAGCAATATACATATGCTGCAAAGCAAACATCATCAAGATTCCAAAGCAATGGTGAACTTCTTTGAAAAAAAGCATGTGGGAGGGTGGGGTGGGTGTTTTTGTCCATTAAATTATCTCTTGTCCTACAGTAAATCAATTATCTTTATGTCACCTGATTAGCTTCCTGACTTAGCATAAGCCCTTCTAGGTATAATTAACTCGTCAATATTTTGATATCCACACTTGGCCCTTAAACGAAAAAAAACGAAAACAAAGACATACAGCAAAATTTGAGTCTATACATTTATGAATATTTCATAGCAAACAAACAAAAGAATGCAACTGAATGACTAGCAAGTTATTTATCAGGACTGGTGAGTTTAGGGAACTGCTTAATAAGATCACAGTATCATTCATTTGCACATGAACTTTTGTGGATAATGAGAATAGGTACTTTGGATATTAAATTAGACTTAATGGTTTGTTAAACTACTTAAAAACTGGCAGATTCAAATACTGCAGGAAGGTTTAGAAAAGCACAAAGTTAGGCAGCTAAATGACACTGGTTTAATTTCAATGTTAACTTCCACACACAACTAACAAAAAATAAAAATCGAATCTCAGTTCTGCAACAGATTTGAATATTAAATTACTTACCACTTCTTCTACCAGGTCTTCTACTATAAGACCTTGTTCATCTGTCCGTAGGTTTGTAACCCACATCCAGCCATCTTCCAATTCATTATGGACAATAAACATATCTCCTTTAAGGAAACTGAAGAGAGTTATAGTAAGACATGTTAGAAGTACAATCATAATATAAAGTTTAATGAACACAGTGAATTCTTGAGCAGTTTCAGAAAAACATTTGAGAAAATCTGACCATGAAAGATACATTTATTGGTATCCCAAGCACACCATGTGCATTTTTCACACAGTTTAAGTAGGTATGAATATCACATGAATGTTTATCCTTCTTTATTTTATATTTAGAATCTAATAGATACTTTAAGGTACGCTAAGGATGCATAAAACAAAACACACCACAACAACATTAGAAAATAGTAACATTCTTTTATCAAGAGGGATCAAATACTAAACACAAGTAAAAACAAAGATTTCCTTAATAGTCTAAAAAAATAATATTTCTATCAAAACCTAATTTTGTATAATAAACCCTATGGGATATCTACTATTTAAGTATTTGGATATGAAGATAAGTACTAAAAAGAAGATACAGAATAGTTTCTCAAAAAGACATGCAGATAGCTACAATAAGAGTATAAATACAAAGCATTAAAACATTCAAAGGAGTTTCATTACTAGAAGGTTAGTATAAGTTATTCCTTAAGTGTAATCCCAAACTCAGGTATACTGGTTTTCACTAGAATAGAGTTAAATTTCTTCATAGTAGCTCCTATGGGGGGGGGAGACTGTGCTTGGGGACTGGCTGGGCATCAGTCTGTTGGTGGTATGCAACTGTTTCCATTTGCATCACTTGTTTTTCCTGGGTTTCATTTTCCTCTCTCAGTTGGTGGGTGGGGTTTTTTCCCTTACAGTTTTTTTTTTAAATTTATTTTTAATGATTAAAACTGACTATCTCAACCCACAGATGTCTCATTTTTACCCTTCCAATTCTTCCCCCATCCCACCAGGAGGGAGTGAGCAAGAGGCTGTGGTGCTTAGCCACCGCCTAGAGTTAAACCACAACAGTCGTTTTTGGCACCCAACACGGGGCTCAAAGGGTTTGAGATAATAACAGATTTTACCAGAAGGAACTTATATTCATTAACAGTTGCTGATCCCAATATTGATCTATCTGTTCTCAACATTAGTTTATCTGATCTGTGCCATGCTCCCTTTTTTACTGTACATGTTAAAGACTGGTTTTGGCTTTTGCAGTTTTCTGTGCTCTGTAGCACTTAGTAGTGTTCTGCCTGGGAGATTTATTACTAAAACACTGACCTTGAGCTTAATCTGCTATTTGGGCTCTGTATTGATTCCATTACTGTACTTCGGGAACTGTCTCATGGAGACAATTAACAATTACACTTCCTCCAAGAGGTTTTTCGTGGAGGAAATAGAGAATGGCACCTTCACCACCTTCTAATGTGATGTTTTCTTCCTCGACATAACGACTCTTCAGTATCTTAAACATTCTCGGGTAATGAAAATACTCCTTTTGGTATTTCTTAGAATATTGTTTTGGCTTTTTCCAAGGTTAACAAGCAATTTAGGAATATCACCCAGACTCCACGGCAGTGTGGTTATGGGTGGCAAGGTGTCTTGGTTTAAGGCAATTTAAGAGGTGGACACTCTAAAATGAGTTACCTCCCCTTATAGTTTTAACCAATCCTTTTCCACCAATAAGGAGAAATGAATACAAGTAGATATAAGTGAAAAAAATAACAGTTTACTAAAAAAACAAAACAAACAACAGGTACAAAAATAACAGTAATAGTCACTAGTTACAAAGTTGCTGAAATCTCGTGGACTCCCCAGGAACAAAGAGAAACTCAAAATGGCAGAGTAACCCCTTCCCCAAGATGGCGCCCTCCACAAGCGACCGTGTGTGAGGAGACAAAGGGAAAAGATGGCAGACAAACCCTGCTCGGCTCAACCTTCCCCCTGGAACAAAGAAACGGGAAGGTAGGAGCTTACAAAGCAGTTCTAGTGGCAGATGGGAATTGCTGGCATGTGTGAGGTCAGTGCTGCCACTTACTGCCGCCTCCTGCCACCCACTGGACTGTGCCAGTGTTGATGCTGCTGTCTCGGGTCCTTGTTTCAATGGGGAGAAGGGGGAAGAAAACGGACTCTCAAGCACTGATGAGCAGTGGCCCGACCCCAGACCAGCTCCAGCTTCACACTGACAATAGGTGCTGCAAATTTCACTCTGAAAGTTTTTGATTGTGAAATGCAGCTTCTCAGGTTGCTACTGTTGCAAGTAGAGCCAAAAGGCAAGAGAGAGCTCTGCTTGGGCAACACTGACTTTTTAAAAGGGCCCTGGCAACCCCCCGGCCTCATGATTCCATTTCTAGCTGTGCCACCAGGTCTTAAAGAGACAGTAACAGTTTTTGGGCACAGATAGATATGGAATACAATAGTATTTTGGGCACCCAGGACACAAGGCATGTAGAAAAATATGGGCAGGTATCTAGAAAGGTTGTCACCTCCAATGGTCTGGGACTTCATTCCCAGATCCTGATGAAGTGATAGAATGTTTGAAAAAAGATATTCCAAAGAGGCACAACTTATCACACTTTACTGGGGCCTGGCCTGCACCAACCAACACTGGTTAGTACTGTTCAGCATCCTCAAGAAGAGAGGGTCTTCTGGATCTGAAAACATACCAAGACACTGTGGCTAAATCAGAGACCCAGCCTTCAACTATATCAGTCACCTCTATAATTAAAAAGAAACAATGAAAGTGGAAGTCAACTCATTCAGTAAGGGATGAAGAAGCTTCTATGAGGGAGCAGCAGAGCAGTCACAAGAACAGGAGGGGAAAGAATGAAATCATAAATGAGACAGAAACCACACAATCCCTATCCCTAAGCAAGCAGCGAGATATGTGAAGCCGTCAACTAGGTGAACAAATTATCAGCTAGTTACTTTGATGCTGGGATATTGGAGCCAAACATCAGGAATTAGAGGGTAAGGGAACCTAGCAGCTGGGATCTCTTGTTAGGAATAAGGTCACTGACACAGGGATTGTAAAAGGGGCAGGAATCTTCAGTCTTTGAAGGCAGCTTCCATCGAGTGTGAAGGACAAATATCCCTACAAGGAAGAACCTGCAAATTCCCAAAGCAAGGTGACCACCACTGAGGGGGGTATCCAGTATCTGAGGGAATGGAGGTGGTGGAGGTGTATGACAACCAGGTATCCAAAGAGCTATGTGAAATCCCATGCACATGGTCCATGTGGTAAAAGTTTGTACGAAGTGCGCTGACATTGTACACCAACACCCTGGCAGTAATGAGCTGGAGAGACACAAAAGCACCAACTGTGGTTGGACTAGCCAGCCAACTTAAGAATTCAAAGAGAACCTCACTTCATCCCTGCATCTCAGCTATGGAGAAACTGTTCCAACAATTGTCTCAGCAATTAAAGAAGGATAAGTCTTCCTCACCCATACTGACCAACATCTTGGCTATTAAGGGTCAGCCTTCTTGTGTTCAGGGAGAGATTTACCAGTGACACACCACATGCCACCCTGTGGTTCTATCTGCCGTGACCAGGGGGAGGGCATAAGGAAGTGGGATGGTGAACCTACCTGGAGACTAGAAGCTCAAGTACAAGAAGTGCAAGAAAAAAACAGCAGCAAAAAGGCATCTGTCCAGGAAAATTACTGCCCCAGTGTCTGTTGGTGCTTAGTTGCTGGCCAGGGTTAAACCATAACATCAGGTCATATGAAAACCTTTCACTGGAGCACAGGGGGACTTCTCAATCAAGTCAAATGATGTATCAGGGATACAGGCAATAGCTACACAGTACTGAAGTTCATCAAGTACCAAAATTAGACAGCAATTTTCTATTGAACATCTCTTGAGAGGGTGCGATGGATGCACCCAGAGTGAACAGTATTAATTAATTACCATTTAATAATTGTTTAATCATCAATAAAACCCTTTTAGTTAACCTCACAATGATGACTTCTCTTAATCATTCATCTGTGACAGAGTAACAAAAAATGCATTAACTTGAGCACAAAGTAAAAAGCAAGAATAAAAAAAGCCTAATGAAAATACTTAGAGTGAATTCGGCTACTAATGAACCTAAATCTTAACAATGTGCAATAGACAGCTAGGCCATCCTATATCAGTTCTGTTACTAAGAAGTTCACAAGAAGTTATTATGTGAAAGACTGGTTGAAATAAACCCTGAAATGCTTCAAGCTTTCTAAATATTAATTATGACATTAAAATTAAGTCAAGATTCCCTGAAATACATAACATCTTCAAGAGTACATTACAAGAGTATAATACATTAATTTGACCTAAGTGTAATTTGTACCAGTTTTGCTATGAACAGGCTATTTTACCATGCAGATCTCAGAAAACTAGCCAGACACATAGAACTTTACAATTTCCTGCAATTCTTCTTACCATAGCAGAGTAACGAAATACTTTTTCCTCTTAAGTTGGTAGGTGCAATTAGGCATTTACTGGACTTGATGGACCCTACTATGCATAAGAATAGAAAGAAGCCCTACTTGCAACATACAATTAGGGAGTTCTCTCCTGTCTTACCACCTTATTGTATGCTTAGAAGGAGATCTTCTCAAAGATGAATATCCTCAAAGTGTTTTTTATAGAGATCAGAATGAACTGGATAAATTTTCACCCCAATGAGGATATAAAGCTGTCACATACTTTTCTCTATAATCTTAGGTTAATAGTCCTATCAAGAACCTTATTCCCAATTACACCAGCATGTTCTATCAACTTGTGAAACCAAGACAGTCTCATCAGAAATTACTACAAACACCTTCCAAATCTTCCTTTTCTTTTTTCACCTGGAAGAAAACTGATATCTCAGGAAAGCAGTATTAATTCCAAGCAACTAGTATATGTTCTTCTATTAGATATAGGACTGTTGGCTTTGCATCCTTTCCACATAACATATATCATGGAAGAAAAAAAAAAAAAGGCAGGCATCATACCTTTAACCTCCCAGAGCATTAAGTCTAAGATGCAATTGGAAAGTATTTGCAGTCAACATATACCTAAATCATTAGGTTTTATAAACACTCCAAGAATTTCACATGTGCTTCTACCTATTATTAAAACATACCTTATTTCATCAGTTTCTGGCACTTTGGTGTAAGGTAGAATTGCTCGAACTCTCCTTCTGTCTTCCACTGGCTACAATTTAAAGGAGCACAAGGGTAATCCTTTTCTCTCTTTATACTGTAGAATCCTTCTCCCCAACATTATGCTATTCTGAGGCAAGGGACTGGTAACATCATTTATATCCCCCTTGCCAGTTTTAAAATTTCAAAGCTCAAAAACTCTGAGAGATAGAAACCAGCATAATTAGTTGGCTAAGAGAGAGTTTATTTTAAAGGTTTTTTCGCTTAGAGTGGAAGGAATGTCCGGAATTTTAACATTCAGAAATATCTTTATTCAGGCTTTGGTTTTGGGGATATTCTGCAGTGTTTTGTTTCATTTTAATTACTTATAATGTTTTATGGATGGGCATGTGAAAGAAACCTTGGTTATCTCCAGGATGCATATTTGAAACCATTGTTAGATACACAAAATGTCACACAACAGTGACGGTTACACTACAGCGGTGCTCATTATTAGCCAAGAACTGAACATTTTCTTGTTTTTCTCTGTCTACTTAAAATGATGTGACTACAACTGTGAGATAACTGCAATACCTCTAGCTTCCTCATTAGGTATTTTTATTAAATAGCAATTGTTTTAATCATTACTTTGTATCAGTAAAAATGCATTTTTATACTCCTTATACTTCCATGTATGCCTATACAAAACTACAGGAAACTTTCTAAAATGCTTTTCCCAAAGAAAACTATGAAAAATTATTAAAGTTACAAACATTTAAGTAAATTCCTCTTCAGGATTTTACTATAATTTTTTTTACTTGCCTCTGGAGGTGCTACTGGAAAGAATAGTTTTTCCCCCTTCAGCAAACAAGACACATGACTGTAATAACCAATTAGGTCCGAGAGTGAAGCAAAGCGACGTCCACCAATGTAATAATCTCCACACATGGCAATAATCCTGTTAATAAAGAAAAGGAAGTTTGACAGAAGATCTTTTGCTACAAACCGCTGGGGTGCTTTGGGTTTGGGATTTTTTTTTTTAAAGGAAATTAGGATGACATTAAGTTTTTAATGCAGGCTGTCTATGTTCAAAATGCAATATTACAAACTCACTCTCAAAATGTTAAGAGCTACCTGAAAAAGCAACTTGGAGAAGGGAGAAAATAATGACAGAGGGATTGAACTAGTCCTTTAGTTACACAAAAGAAAAAAATGAACAAGGGATTTGATCTACTTAAAAACTATTATTTTTTGGTAAAAACTGAGAAATTATCAGTTTTATAAAGCTTGCAGAATGCTAAAAATGGTTTCCAATAAATTATGCGGTAAATGGGAAAAACGTCATACTTTTCACCAGAACTCTTTGTTGCAGTGTCAAAACAATAATTTTTAGGATCATAGAATCAGGTTGGAAAAAACCTTTAATATCATAGGTTTTCTTAAGAAAATGGGACTTAACCATTAACCCAGCACTGCCAAATCCACCACTAAACCATGTCCCTAAGCACAACATCTACAAATCTTTTAAATAACTCCAGGGATGGTGACTCCATCACTTCCCTGGGCAGCCTGTTCCAATGCTTCCCTTTCTGTGAAGAAATATTTCCTTATATCCAATCTAAACCTCCCCTGGTGTAACTTGAGGCCTTTTCCCCTCATCCTATTACTTGCTACTTGGGGAAAAAAAGACCAACACCCACCTGGCTACAACCTCCTTTCCGGTAGTCATAGAGAGCAATAAGGTCTCCTCTGAGCCTCCTTTTCTCCAGGCTAAACAACCCCAGCTCCCTCAGCTGCTCCCCATAAGACTTGTGTTCCAGACCCTTCCCCAGCTTTATTGCCCTTCTCTGGACACACTCCAGCGCCTCAATGTCTTTCTTGTAGTGAGAGGCCCAAAACTGGACACAATATTTGAGGTGTAGCCTCATCAGTGCTTACTACAAAGGGACAATCACTTCCCTAGTCCTGCTGGCCACACTATTCCTGATACAGGCCAGGATGCCACTGGCCTTCTTGGCCACCTGGACACAAACTGGCTCGTTCAGTCAGCTGTTGACCAGCACCCCCAGGTCCTTTTCAACGGGGCAGCTTTCCAGCCACTCTTCCCCCAGCCTGTAGCGTTGCATGGGGTTGTCGTAACCCAAGTGCAGGACCTGGCACTTGGCCTTGTTGAACTTCATACAATTGGCCTCAGCCCATTGATCCAGCCTGTCCAGATCCCTCTGCAGAGCCTTCCAGCCCTCCAGCACATCAACACTCCCACCTGACTTGGTGTCATCTGTGAACTTACTGAGGGTGCACTCGAGCTGCTCCTCCAGATCACCAATAAAGATATTAAACAGGACTGGGCCCAATACTGAGCCCTGGGGAACACCACTAGTGACCAGCCACCAACTGGATTTAACTCCATTCACCACCACTCTCTGGGCTCAGACATCCAGCCAGTTTTTTGTCCAGCGAACAGTGCACCCATCCAAGCCATGAGCAGCCAGTTTCTCCAGGAGAATGCTGTGGAAAACTTTGCCAAAGGCTTTACTGGACTTGAAGTTTAGGTAGACAACATGCACAGCCTTTCCCTCATCCACTAAGCAGGTCACCTTGTCATACAAGGAGATCAGTTTATCCAAGCAGGACCTGCCTTTTATAAACCCATCCTGGCTGGGCCTGATCACCTATTTTTTCTGCACATGCCATGTGATGGCACTCAAGATGATCTGCTCCATAATCTTCCCTGGCACCAAGGTCAGGCTGACAGGCCTGTAGTTCCCCAAATCCTCTTTCTGGACATTCTTGTAGATAGAAATCACATTTGCTAACCTCCATTCAATCACAGAAAATTCTGAAGGACAGGATGAAAATATAAAGATTTTCCTCCCCAATATTTTATGACTCAGCAACTCACCAAAAAACCATACTACTACAGCCAAAAAGAATTTAGTTTTGATCGACTCATACACTATCTGTCAATCATATGCTGCATGAACATATGCCCATATCCAACTTGGGGGAGGGAGATTTGGAGAACTTTCACCTAAAATATTGGTATTTTAGTCAAACAAATATATAAGGAAAGTTTAATCTGAAAAATATCACTTTTAGGAAACAAATATCAGTGAGATTGTCAAGCAATGAAAGTTTCACCCATTTTTGTCAGAGAGCAAGCTTTGGTGGAAGTGACGCTTCCAGTCTGTGGGACCCAGTGGGCACATCCCTATATTTGGCTGAATTAACTTCAAGACTGCTAATCTTGAGGCTGGAAAAATGTTTGAGTGTGGCATCTGCCCTTCTAATAACAAAAACATATACACTCTGCAGTCAACGAGTGAAACCAAAAGCAGGTCTGCTCTATGAAGACCGGTATCAGCAAACAAATTAGTTTGCTTCAAATAGTTATCTTTTCGCATATTTAATGGATCCAAGAATACAAGATTCTTTAAGATTTGAAAAGATTATAAGGATTCCTTTCTTAGAAAGTAGCATTTAATGGTTTCCCATTTTCTGAGATGCCAGAAACAATTTTATGGTGGACACAAACCAACATTCAACACCTGATATTGGCTACAATAAGCAGAAGTTATTAAAAATAAGACTCTTAAAAACTTAAAAAACAAGTATTAACATAATTTCATTTTCTACTACTGCTATATAGTAATCAGTTCCCTAACAAGAATCAGTATAGCTGGGAAGCATGAATTGTTAGCTCAGACATGATGCAAACATGTGCGTGCTATTTGTTTGCTTTGCAAGTAAATTTGCTTTCTGCTTATTTCTTGTTATCTAGATAGCTGACAAAGGTTTTTTCTAGTGCTGAAGGTGCACTTGACATCCTATTTTGTGAAGATGAACATTACACTGCAGCACACTACTTGCTAACATTCAAGCGCTTCCCAGAACATCTCATTGACACTAAATGAGACTAAATTAATGTATATAACTTGCTAATGGTAAAATAAGTTACAATTTCAGATAAATTAATACTTGTATTTAGAACAACTAATTATAACATAGACTGAAAGGTGATTCCAGCAAATCCTCATTATTAAACACAACCTCTTTGTTTCTCCTTGTTATCTTTCTTATAAACACCCAGATTTGCTATGAGTTCGACATTCAAGTATGTTCTGTAAGCTGCAATATCTGAGGAATAGACTTAAAATAATCTGATTACTACTAAGAAGCCTGCACATTACTGTAAATTTAGTCACAACAGCTTTAGACAAGCTTCTCTGTCCTGATAATGCTGGTTTCCTCACATTTTCATTCTTCAGCCTGTAAAGGAATTTTTGTAACATGGTCTAAAACAATTAAACCCTAGCAAAGAGCTATACCATACATGGATAAAAGGAAAAGTAAAAAATATTCCATTTATAATACAATTGTTTTCTATACCATACTAAGTTCTAAACCCACAAATAAACAGGTTACAGTGTTTTAAAAGAAAACATTTATTTCTCACCTAAAATGATTGACACTTGTTTTACTAAGGAATGAAAGCACAAATGAACCTGGTCTCCGATCACTCTCTCGAATAAGGTAACTTCCAGGTTTTCCTGCTTGCCAAAGACGTTCTTCTGCAATTGCTCTGTCGAGTTTTCCATGATACCACCTAAAAAACATGTAACAATGGGTGTCCTTAAAAGTTAAGGCTTCTGTTTATTCTCACAGAACAGAGCTCTGAAACTAATGAAAGATCTCAGTTGAAACTGATAAAATTCCAAACCTTTGTTTCAAATAAAGTTATCAGATGTTTACATGTGCAACCTCTCTCAAATTACTTATTTCCAACACACAGAATTTGGAAAGCTTCACAGGTTCAGATAACCCGTTTCCCCAAATATCTCACACTGGAGAAAAGCACTCTGAACCATCCAAAGGGGACAAGGGCTTTCTATAACCATCTTTTTTTATTCCCCAAATTGTTCATTTTCAGTAAATGAACAGAACCAGAGGTAACTGATCTGTTGTATTTTAAGCCTAATCAGGCTTCAATTCAGGCTACAATACAACCTGTTTCTCAAACGACAAACACAGATCACAGTATCAAAATCTGCACCTAAAAAAATGACAGCATTCCCACCACAGTATATTTCAGCCAAAATGTCTTCCCCAAACACAACATGCAGCTTATTAAAAGCAAATACAAATGCATGGCAACTCACAGACTTCATAATATGACAAAAGAACACTTCAGTTTAAGTCAAAGGTTAAACTCATTAAAACATTCCTTACCCTTACCTCAATTTTGACCTCTTTCTACCCCAAACAATCAAATGAGGGGAAGCAGCAGTAGAGGGAGCAATTGAAGCAAAGTCAAGTGTTGCTCTCAAAACCTTTTAAAAAGGAAAACTTTTACACAGCTAATGTTTTATACTATTTAAATTATCAACTATTTCAGACCATTCACCTATTGATTCTACCAATTCACATGTCTTGCAAGAGTTGCAAGAAAAGCATTTTAGAAGTGATATGAAAGTAATCTTCTGGCTTAACATACAAGAAAAAAATGAAAAATTGCAGTTTAGAGTAAAAAAAAACCAAACAACAAAATATCTTAGCTGTTAATAAAAAACTCACCAGAAACATTTTTTCTATGAAATAGAAATTCTCAAAGCCAACTTTCACTTCCATCAGAATGAAAGTCAAATCACTAAATTATACAGATTACATATAACAGCAGAAGCAGTACCAGTGCCAACATTGTTTTCATTGGCAAAGCTGCAGTCTTGTTAGTATAGTGCTCTCCTTTGCATCTCCTCATCCCGATTAAAACAAGTTAAACCAGTGAAAGAATTGTTTGGTCTATACACTGTATTGCACTTGAGGCAAGGTTAGAAAGATCATGTCTGTGATGGGTTGACCCCCGCCAGCATCTAACCACACATACAGCTGCTTGCTCACTCCCCCGACTCCCAAAGGAACAGGGTAGAGAATAGGAAGAACAAAAGCAAGAAAATTCATGTGTTGAAAAAAAGTTTAAGTGAAGGAAAAATAAGAAGAGGCTGGTGGAAACAGAAAAAAACCCAAAGCAATGAAAAGTCAATCACTCACTACCTCCCACAAGCAGACCAACATCCAGCCAGTCTCTGAGCAATGGCTACCTTGGAAGACACACACCTCCTCTTTTTTTTTTTTTATTGTTGAGAATGATACCTGATATGGTATGGAATCCCTTTAGCCAATTTCAGTCAGCTGTCCTGGCTGTCTCTCCTCTCAACTTCTTGCCCACCTCTAACCTACTTGCTGGAGGGCAGGGGGAACAGTGAGAAATTGAGAAAGTTTTAACACTGGGGACACACTGTTGGGCAACAGTCAAGATTTCATTGTGTTATCAACACTGTTTTAGCCACAAATCCAAAGTAAAGCGCCACAGGGGCTACTATGAAGAAAGTTAACTTAAGCCCAGTCAGAACCAGAACACCCTTAGATGGCTCTATACCATTTAGAATTTTATAGGTGAAGATCAATAACTTAAATTTGATGCTGTTCCAACTACCAAATGCTTAATGCATTCAGTTAGAAGCAATGCTTAACATCTCTCAACTTCACACCAAATGTTTTTCCCCCAAAGAGATGCAAAATGGTGTCTTACCTAGCTATTCATAAAAAGAAAGCTGCCCCTCTGGCCATGACTATTATCAAATATATTCATTTCAAACAGTAACTCACTATTACTAAGATTTAAAACCTTCATCATTGCCAAGGACAAGATCCCTATAATTTCCACTCACCTCTTATTTTCTTGCCTAATCCTAACTAGGAAGACTTTTGTATTTTCAACATTAAGTTCTCAAGTTTTAAGTGATGACAGTTCATAGAATCAGACTATGCTGAGTTGGAAGGGACACACAAGGATCAAGTCCAACTCCTGACCCTGCACAGGACAGCCCCAAGAACCACACCATATGCCCAAGAACATTGTCCAAAAGCTTCTTGAACTCTGTCAGATTTGGTGCTGTGACCACTTCCCTAGGGAGACTGTTTCAGTGCCCAACCACCCTCTGGGTGAAAAACCTTTTCCTAATATCCAACCTAAACCTCCCCTAACCCTGAGAATCCCTGAGGGTCCTGGTCGACGGCAAGTTGAACATGAGTCAGCAGTGCCCTGGCAGTCAGGAGGGCCAACTGTGTCCTGCGATGCATCAGGCACAGCATCGCCAGCCGGTCAAGGGAGGTGATTGTCCCGCTCTGCTCTGCACTGGTGTGGCCTCACCTCGAGTCCTTTGTGCAGTGTCCCGTCCTGATATAAGGGGAGCCAGGAGGGATTCTTTTGATAGATTTCTCGGACGAAAATCAAGCGCATACACAGCAATATTATATCTGAGAACTGTTTATTAATAAATGTCCCTGCCGAAGAGAGGATAGAAAAGGGAGAAAGAAAGGGGAAAAAACGAACAGAACGTCACCACCAGAATCCCGGAGGCCCTGCCAGCGTCTGCTCGAAGCACACTATAAGCTGTGGTGTCCATGTGGCTCGGCGCGACTTTCAACCAGCGGCGGGCTGCGCGTCTCTTCCGTCGGCGCGGAGCAGGGCGCGGGTGGCAGCCGTCGGCAAACTCGCGGCGGGGACGGCTGCGGGCTGCTGTTAGCTGTTCCGTCGGCGAAGAACAGGCTGCTGTGGCGATGAGCTGCTCGGTGAAACGGGCAGGCAGACGCGGAAGGCGGGGGGGCAAGCAGGGAAGAGGGAGCTCTGCAGGGAGCCGCACCCTCCAGGCACTCCCTCCTCACCAAAGAACCGAAAATGGCGGGCGACTCGTGGTGCAGTCGACTGCTTTTATATCCCTTTTTCCCGGGCATCCGGGGATCTAGCCCGCCTGCAAGAGGGGTGGCTTGCAGCCCAGTCCTGATTGGCTGTCAGGCAAAGTCTCCCCGGGGACAGCGTTCCTCTCCATTTTCTTAGCTGCCTCCTGCACATGGCAATTTTATAATGTTGAGGCATAGACAGAAATTAAATTTGGTTCCTCTCGTGCAGTTTTGGGTGCCACAATATAAGAAAGATATAAAGCTATTGGAGAGCATCCAAAGGAGGGCTACAAACATGGCGAAAGGCCTAGAGAGGAAGCCATATGAGGTCACTTGGTTTGTTCAGCCTGGAGGAAAGGAGACTGAGGGGAGACCTCATTTCAGTCTTCAACATCCTCACGAGGGGAAGTGGAGGGGCAGGTGCCAATCTCTTCACTCTTGTGACGAGTGACAGGACCCGAGGGAATGGCTGGAGCTGTGTTAGGGGAGGTTTAAGTTGGATATCAGGAAAAGGTTTTTCACTCAGAGGGTGGTTAGGCACTGGAACAGGCTCCCCAGGGAAGTGGTCACAGCATCAAGCCTGACAGTTCAAGAAGCATTTGGATAACACTCTCGGGCACATGGTGATTCTTGGGGCTGTCCTGTGCAGGGCCAGGAGTTGGACTTTAATGATCCTTGTGTGTCCCTTCCAGCTCTATGATTCTATGATTCATTTTTAAATTATTTTAGAAAAATTGCTTATACAAACTCCACAGAATCACCATAGCCTCACGATCTGATTATCTAATGTTAGCTAAATCTAAGCATACCATTATTTTCAGTTTCTGGAAACTATCCCAGAAAAATAAAGCAACATACTCTGCATGGGAAAGTTCATAAAGGAAACCCTTTTCCAAATATCTGTAAGTAGGTATTAACAAGAGAAAATCATATACCCACCTCTGCTGAACCAATGACAGGATTCCTTAACAGCAAATAAGATTTTAAATCTTTTCATATAGTTACATACTCAACTTCTTTAAATACAATTACATATAGCTAAAATATCTAACATTAACATACTTATTCCAACCCAAGGAAACTTTATACTTATTTAAACTCAAATCCCACTTAAGGATGGACAAGTATTTCAATTTCAGTGTTAACAAAATGAAACAACCAATCCTTAATTTAAAAAAAAATAATTGTTTCTATGTGAAATTGGTCCCAAGTAGTTGTTAAAATAGAGCTGAGGATGACTTTAGAACCCAATCATTGCAACAATCAGACTTCTAACTAACTTATCAGAACACTGAATGGGTACACTGAGTGCCCTAGCAAGCTGGCTACACCTTTCCTCAAATGTTACCGTAGCTTACAAGTTTATTTAGCAACATTGGTTTCTATATGTTAATAATTAATAGGAAGATAAATATTAATAATTTTGCAATGTGTACCTTTTTAAAGTTAAGCAACACTGCTAGCTACCTTCAAAAGAATTTTAAAAAAGACAAAACAAATTATTGAGCTTCTACAGAAGAAATTAGGAGGAAAGTTGTCTATATAGAAATAATACTGCTTATCCACCTCAGCTTTTCTTGTACTTTTTTCAAAGCCATTGCCAATAGCTATTCCCACTGACATAATCCCAGACTACTTCAAATAACTAGTTTCATTAAGCAGGTAACCTAATAACAGTTCTCAATTCCAAACAGTATATTTATAAATATACAAAACATAATTTAAAGATAGACCTATGAAAAAAAAACCCAAAAAACTTTTTTCTATTCCACAGTCATCAAGCAAGTGTTTTACATAAAAATAAAAACTAGTTAGGATTGCCTGAGAGTATAAAACAGTAGAGGGAACTTGTCAAGTACCTGTAAAATTTTATTGGGGCCATTCTTGTTTAATTGGAATACTTCTATGCAACACAAACACAGTGTTGACATAAGATGCTTTCTCTGTCCTCTTATTGTGCCTAAATACCATGGGGGGTTTTGTTTGGTTGGTTTTTTAAAGAAAAAAGGAAGATATGGGGTAAATGGGAAAACTACTGCAAGAATCCTAAGAATTTATGACTGAAACAACAGGCATGATCCTATGATGAAGAGATTTAACAGGAGAATTAGTGTTCTTCCACCATAAAAAAGAAAAAAAGGAAAACAAAAGGTGAAGAAATATGGCACTATGGTATGCTTCTCAATAAGGTATGCTAGTAGGTGAGGTGCATAAGTCCCATATTGAAGTTGTGGCAGAAAACCAAACAACAACAAAACAACAACAACAAAATAAAAGCTTGATAAAGTACAGGTTAAGAGTCTCTATTATTTAGATAAAATAACCTTTGATGTTAATTAGAAGTACTGACTAAAAGAAAAAAAAAYRCAAACAAAAAGCACCCAACAAAAACCCAGAAAATTCCTCTATTAACTTTTTTCCGGCATCAAATGTTGTTCCACTTTTGTTTTTCCGAAGTTGAAGCTTCCATTTATATATGTACTTATGTTCAGTTTACTTACTGCTTCACTTCCAACATAAGGTTAAAATACAATTTTGTTCTGCTGCTCCTAACCATTGTTTTAAAATAGTATTTCTGACATCATCTATTCAGACCAAAATAAAACCAGATTTATATACAATTCTATTCTGCMWKTRSMC
>JACAXG010000260.1:46323-57614 GCA_018881555.1 Amblyornis subalaris | reverse complement strand
GKSYAMWKGCAGAATAGAATTGTATATAAATCTGGTTTTATTTTGGYCTGAATAGATGATGTCAGAAATACTATTTTAAAACAATGGTTAGGAGCAGCAGAACAAAATTGTATTYTAACCTTATGTTGGAAGTGAAGCAGTAAGTAAACTGAACATAAGTACATATATAAATGGAAGCTTCAACTTCGGAAAAACAAAAGTGGAACGACATTTGATGCTGGAAAAAAGTTAATAGAGGAATTTTCTGGGTTTTTGTTGGGTGCTTTTTGTTTGYRTTTTTTTTTCTTTTAGTCAGTACTTCTAATTAACATCAAAGGTTATTTTATCTAAATAATAGAGACTCTTAACCTGTACTTTATCAAGCTTTTATTTTGTTGTTGTTGTTGTTGTTTTGTTGTTGTTTGGTTTTCTGCCACAACTTCAATATGAGGACCATGAGATGGCAGAGTTCAGGGGGGCAAAAAGCAAGATCACAATACTGAACTTCAGGAGAGCAGTACTGACCTCTTCAAGGATCTGCTTGGAAGAGTCTCATTGGATAAGGCCCTGGAGAGAAGGAGAGCCCAAGAAATCTGGTTAATATTCAAGGATCACCTCAACCAAAGGCAACAAGAAGGGCTTCTATAAGTACACAAGTGACAAAAAGAAGACTAGGGAAAACATGGGCCCACTGCTGAATGGGGCAGGGGGCCTGGTGATACAGGACATGGAAAAAGGCTGAGGTACTGAATGCCGCCTTCGCCTCAGTCTCTCCTGGCAAGACTGGCCTTCAGAAATCCTGAGTCCCAGAGACCAGAGGAAAGGCTGGAGCAAGAAAGATGTGCTCTTGGTGGAAGAAGATCAGGTCAGGGAATACTTCAGCAAACTAGATGTACGTAAGATCACAGGCCCATATGAGATGTACCCATGAGCACCGAGGGAGCTGGCTGATATCACTGTGAGGCCACTCTAGATAATATTTGAATGGTTGTGGCAATTGGAAGAGGTGCCTAAATAGTGGAAGAAAGCAAATGTCACCCGTATCTTAAAGAAAGGGGACCCAGGGAACTACAGGCCAGTCAGCCTCATCATGATCCCTGGGGAAGGTGATGGAGCACCTGATACTGAAAACTACTTCCCCACAGGTGAAGGACAAGAAAGTTACAAGGAGTAGTCAGCATGGCTTCACCAAGGGGAAGTCTTGCTTGACCAACCTGATAACCTTCTATGATGAAATGCCTGGGAAAGCTTTTGACATTATTTCTCATATGATACTCATAGAGAAGCTGTTGATGTATGGGCAGGATGAGCAAACAGTGAGGTGGACCAAAAACTGGCTGAACATCAAGGCCAAGATGGTGGTGGTCAACAGCACAAAGTCTAGTTGGAGGCCAGTATGTACCCCAGGGGTCAATACTGGGTCTAGTCCTGTTTAACATCTTCATTAATGATCTGGACAATGAGGCAGAGCATATCTGTAGCAAGTTTACAGATGACACAAAACCAGGAGGAGCAGCTGATACACCAAGGGGTGATGCCATCCAGAGGAACCTTGACAGGCTGGAGAAATGGTCTGACAGGAATCTCATGCAATTCAATGAGAGGAAGTGCAAAATCCTGCATCTGAGGAAAAATAAGCCCAGGCACTAGTACACATACTGGGGGCTTACCAGTTGGAAAGTAGCTTTGCAGAAAAGGACCTGGGGAGTCCTGGTGGACACCAAATTGAACATGAGCCAGCAATGTGCCCTTGCTGCAAAGAAGGCAAATGGTATCCTGGGCTGCATTAGGAGGAATGTTGCCAGCAGGTGTTGCCAGCAGGTTGGGGGAGGTGATTCTTCCCCTCTACTCAGCACTGGTGAGGCCACACCTGGAGTCCCGTGTCCAGTTTTGGGCTCCCCAGTACAGGAAAGACACAGACATACTGATGCGAGTCCAGGAAACGGCCATGAAGGGACTGAAGCATTCTCTCCTATGAGGAAAGGCTGTCTAGCCAAGAGCTCAGAGGGGGTCTCATCAACATATATAAATACCTGAAGGGAGAGTGCAAAGACAACAGAGTGGCTATTGTCAATCATGCCCAGTGACAGAACAAGATGCAATGGGCAATATCTGAAACACAGGAGGTTGTCTGAACATGAGGAAATACTTTTTTTTTTTACTGTGAAGGTGACTGAGCACTGGACACAGGTTGCTTAGAAAAGTTGTAGAGTCCAAACATGCCAATAATATTTCCCCTCAGTTTTCAATGCAACACAAATTTATTCTTTGGTATGGAGTATAGTCTTCAATAATTATTGTAAAGCTATGCACTTTCAGAAAAACATTGTTTTCTTATTAGCTACTGAAACAAATGTTGCGGAACTCTGGGCTTGCTACCTCTGACAAATTCAGCTGAAGAAACTAACTTCACACTACATTGAGACAAAACGTTTTTTCCTTTCACTCAAACCACGTTTGTTAAATACTTCTCTACCCAACTCTCTCTTTTTTTTCCTCACTAATATGTTGTCTCAACAGATACCAAGAGTGACTGTAACAATATATCTACCATGGGAAGGATTTTTGTTATCAAAGGATTTCAAAGGATTTTTATTTCAACTTGATAATCACCACTGAAAGAAACACCATATGAAAATATGAATTGTGTCAGAATATACTGGAATTGCTTCTGCCATCTTAATGTAACACTAAGATATATCTTGTCAACTTTAAGATTTTTATTCAAATACATAAACAACTAAACTATTTCATATCACCAGTTTACTACTAAATTAAGTATCATACATTCCTTAACTTTGTAGGCATTTCTGTAACACCATTTCAGACTGCCATCAACCTCTGGCAGTGAGCTTTGCAGATGGGGTAGACTGTGCAGAGAAAAACGCCAAACACACACAGGGAATTGTCAACTCTATTACCTACCATCCTGTGACTCCCACCTACCATTAAGCTACAGCATAAACATACTACTTCTATACTCAAATGAAAAAGTACACACTGAGCAGACAATCATTGTCAGTCTCATTCAGGACTGTGGTGCATTGCCTTGCACAGTATTTGCATGCCCTCTGCACACTAAGGACAGAACTGAAACAGAGGTAGAATGTGTGATGATTGGTTAACATGTCCATATAGTGCTTCCACAATTCAACAATTAGAGAGGCCAGCCCAATCAGGGAATTCAGAATTCCCTGAGCGCATCAGATGGTCTGTGTCATTCATCCAAAGAAGCCATGCCCTACTTCTTGCTACCCTGCCCAATAACCATGGTTATGTAAGCCTTTGAACTCATGGATATTAAGTTTAGCCCAGTACTGGTAAATGATTGGATTTGCTGTTGTTTTGATCTGGGTAATTGTACTAGTGAATTACTGAATGTGTTGTAACAACACAGATAATTGTACTACTGATCTGTTTTTAGCAATAGCTTGTTTATCCCTAAAGCTGTTGGGTCTAGCATCTGTTACTGTATCCTGAACCTATAGCTTGGCAGTGCCTCCTTAGGCCCTTACAAGGATCAAAGATAAATATCAATCAATCATACTTTGGGACTGAGTATTTTACTTAGCAGAATTTGTTACATATTGACAAGCTTCTCCCACTGCTACAAAATTAATCACATTAAAATTTATTCCCATTTTCCTGAGGTACTCGGAAAAGAGGAAGTGTATTAGTTGTTTGCTTATAATATTAAAGTGACAGATCTTTGTTCAATTCTATAAAAACAGATGGTATAACTACAAAGAAAGTACGCTTCCAAAATAAAACATGAGGACTGAAAGAATAAAACTTACTATCAACATGCTGCTAATTTAAATTACTTAACTGAGAATGGTAAAAAAATTACTTTGTATTAAAATAGATGTATGAAAGAGAAAAAAAATCTGATTATTTGTAATTAGCCAACAACTTTTTTTAAGTCACAAAAATTATAAGTTACAAAGAAAAAACAGGTAAGTAGATGGAGTTTTAAGTTTCTGAATCAATTTTTCAAAATCTATTTTGCTGCCTAAATGTTTCTATATTGAAGTATCTGCAAGAGCAAATACTTTACACAGTTATGCTGGTCCTGCAAAGACTTCAATATCCCTTTTAACAAGCTAAGTAGCCTCATCAACCAACACAGAAAATCGGGGCCTTCACAGTCATGCTTCTTGTCAGAAATTTTGTATCTTCTTTTATGAAAGTTAACCTTCATGCTATCATACAAGTTACAATACTCTGACAGCAAAATCCACTCAAAATTGTGAAAGTAGTAACAATTACCTATTATCAAATACAAGATCATTCACCAAGAATTACCTTTATTTCCAAAAAATATTTGAAAAAAGCACAACCTTACTTTCTGAGATACATAATAACCAATTCTAACAGAAAAAGCAGTCTGATCTTTCAGAGAGAACAGGATACTGTCTCTGACATAATACACAGTATTGAAGAAGTAACTTCTCCTTTATGTGCTTCTATTTCCTTCCTCAGTCTTTATCTTAAACTGCCTGATTATATTGTTAGATCTTTATGGAAGTGTAGAACTTTAAGACTATTCAAACACTGTCTTCACAAAACAAGGTCTTATTCTTTATTACCTTTCACAAAAAGTCAAGAAATTAAAAGAGGAAAGGATTAGTAGAAAGCCTGCCATGGTTAGAGATTATTTAAAAAAACCCAAACAAATACTTAATATTACAGAAATTAACTCTCTGACACCAGTTATGAGAGATGGTAAAAATGAACCCAAATTCAGATGGGTTTTCAGATGAATTTTGACCTATACCTTGAACATATCTGCCATCCTGTACCTTGAAACCATGTTATTCTCGATACTTACTATAACTTCGGGAATAACGTATGTCTATATACCAACATAAGCAATTTAAGCCTTTGAAACTGTTTCATTTTGGGGAGAATAAGGTATCTACTTGAGGGCTGTTCCAATACAAGTTGTTGTGGTTTAACCTGGCGGGTAGCTAAACACCACACAGCCACTTACTCACTCCTCCCCCCAGTATTAAGCTAGAATACACAAAACAAGTGATGCTCACCACCTGCCGACCAGTTCCTGAGCAGCAGCCTGCAGACAACTTTCCCTCTAGTTTATATACTGAGCATGATGCCATATGGTATGGAATACCCCTTTGGCCAGTTTGGGTGACCTGTCCCGGCTATGTTCCCTCTCAGCCTACTCGCTGGTGGGGTGATGTGAAAAGCTGAAGAGTCCTTGAATTAGTGTAAACACTGCTTAGAAACAACTAAAAACATCTAAGTGTTATCAACCTTATTCTCATCCTAAATCCAAAATACAGCGCTATACCAGCTACTGGGAAGAAAATTAACTCTATCCCAGCGAAACCAGGACACAAGCCTTGGAACCTTTTTATGTAAATCTGCAGACTTCCTGGAATTAGTTCATTGTTAAATCCAAAGGTTGTGTTTAGAGCACTTGCTAGTTACATGAGCTCTAGATAACATTATCTGATTTTTTTTTTTTTATTTCGCAAAATATAAACAGATAACTGCTCTGCCTCTAGCGCAAGATTCTTTATATAACTAGCACTGTAGGAATCTCGATCAACCTCATGGAAGGATAAGTATAATAAAAACATTAACTAAGACTTACAGTTAATTTTTTCAATTGCTTCTTCTTTCCAAACATAACCTAATGAAAAACTTCTACGACACTTCCACAGGAGTTTGAGAAAGTGTGTGGGCCTGACGCCGGGCGCCCCTCCCCTCCTCCGCGGGGGAAACGTCCAGGGGTGGCGGACACCCGACAGGGTCCAGAAACGCTGCTACTCACTGGTTTGTGGGGGGAGCGTTGAGCGGGATGGCCACCTCCTCCTCTTCATACTCGGGCCCATCCAACGAGTCGCCTTCATCCACAATCCCCAGTGCCCCTCCCAAGGAAGGTGGCTGTGGCGGCGGCGGCAGCGGGGGAAAGGCGACAGTGCTGGGTTTGGGTGGGAGCAGCACCCCTCCGGACACCTCCGGCCTTTGTCCAGTTGCTGACGGGGCGTCTCTGGACATCAGAGGGGCAGGCCCCGAGCTTAGCGCCAGGAGCCCCAGCGCCGAGCACAAAGCCGGACCGCCAGCGCCCAGGCTGTCCCCGCCAGAGCCCACCAGGAAGGGGCCCTGCGATCCCAGCTCCTTGCCCCGGCATAAGGTAGGGTAGTGCTCCGACTCAGCTCCGCCAACGGCTCCCACTATCCCGGCAGAGGTAACCGAGCCGCCCTCCTCAGCCCCGGCCTCGGCCGCCATCATGTTGAGCCTCACTCCCTCCTACCTCCCCCTCCCCCGCCGAACGCAGCACTCTGGGGAGGTGGCGACGACTTCCTCCTCCCCGCGCCTCCGCCTGCAGGGAGTGGAGCTAGTACTAGGAGAAGATTTCTCCAGCAGAGACAGGCTCTGAACAAAAAGCGTCTGAGCCCCTAGAGTAATTCCACAAGACCCCAGCACTGCTGCCTTACCCCCCCTGCGGCCGCGAGGGGAGCAACTCTTGCGGAGACACAGCTCTACGCTCTCACCCCACCCCTCCCCCGAAAGCCAGCGAGGGTGCGCGACTGCATGGGCGGGGAAAAGAAGAAAAGAGGGAGGAAGCTAGCTAGCTAGCGACAGAGAAAAGAGCAGATTGGTGAGCTGTATTTGCGCGTTAAGTATCTCAATCTCATTCGCATTCTCATTCTCATGCAGGGAGTAGGCAGCAGATCGCGGAGCTTGAAGTAGCTGATAAAGAAGATGGGGGTTAGGTTCCCTGATCCCTCTTGAGGAGTGTAAGGGATACAGGGAGGGGAGAAAAGAATAGGGAGTCCCCCACTATTCCTGCCTCGGAGAAAACAAACAAACAAGCAAACAAAAAAACAAACCCCACACCAAATAACGCCACAACAACCAAACAGGAAAAGGCAGATCTCCCCAGATCGTGCCAAAGTTTATTCTTCTCCCGAATTACGGCATCGAAGTGGAGAACAACTGTGCGAGTCTCTTGCACTACCAAAGCGCGAAGCAATAAATACACACGTATGTCTATAGGGAAAGCAGGGTGGGTCGCAGGTTATTCCAGTGCGAGAAAACAAAACCAAAACAAAGAAAGAAAGAAACAAAAGCAGGAATTTGCTCAGTGCTACGCTGCCGCCTACAGGGAGAATAGCTCTAGAGAAGCACGGTAGCGCGGATGCTGCAAGTGCGGGGGAGAGGGGAGCAGATCCGGGCGAGAGGCAATGCCACAGACTCTAGCCATTAGGGGCGGAGGAAGCAGGGGATCGAGAAGAAATCGGTTTTCGTGTCCATCTGCCATATACACAGTGATGAAGGTCTCGCTGAGTACTCACGTGCTTATTCAAACGGTGCTGTGCTTCAAGCTGCAAGTAGGGTCTTACCGGTGGGTTAGTTTCTCGGTAAAATTGGGGAGTATTCTGACAGGATGTAGTATGGGATAGTTTTTCTTGATGCTCTGGTACTTGGATCCAGATTTTCTCAGCACAGTGGAAGTTGCAGTGCTTGTACAGCGTTTTAAAAATACCTCATAAAAGCCTAGATGCAAAAAGCCCAGAACAATTCAAAAGATCTAGCGTTAATTGACCATTTCTGGGCCTGTCTTCACATAGAATGGCAGCACTGCTCAATGAAATGGATTTTTGTATAGTGTAGTGGTTTGACCTTGACTGACAGATGTCCACCAAGCTGCTCTATTCATTCCCCATCTATCAACAAGACAGAAAGAAAACACAACAAAAAGCTTGTGGGTTGAGATAAGGCCAGGGAGATCACTCAGCCATTACTTTTACAAGCAAAACAGACTTGATGTGGGGAAGATATTTTAATTTATTGTCCATTAAACAGATAGTAGGACAATAAGAAATAAGAACAAATCTTCCCCCCATCCCTCCCTTCAATCCCGGGCTCAGCTTCACTCCCAACTCTTCTACCTCCTCCCCCCTCCAAGTGGTGGAGGAAGAGGGGGAATGGAGGTTGCAATCAGTTCATCATGCATTGTCTCTGCTGCTCCTTCCTTCTCATGCTCTTTCCCTGCTCCACCATGGGGTCCCTCCAATGTGAGACAGTCTTTCACAAACTTTCCAATGTGGGTCCTTCCCACAGGCTGCAGTCTGTCAGGAACAGACTGCTCCAGAGTGGGTCCTCCACAAGGCCACAGTTCCTGCCAGAAAACATGCTCCAAAGTGGGTGTGGCGAGACAGCCCACTCCTCTCTCTCTCCTACCTACCTTCTGGCTGTCAAGAAGGTTATCTGCTGTTTACATAAATTAGGAAGATCTCCCCTTCTTCCCATGGTCTTACGAGACCCATAGGCGCCAGGACTAAATGACAATAAACAGCTGTTGTAAAGAGGGATTATACTGGAATTCTGGCTGATAGACACTAGGACTTCATGATTATAAAAGACCTACCATAGTTTCACAAATTGGAAAAACCTCCTGTGCATACTTTAAGATGCATGAGGAGGGGGACCCCTCAAACTGGGACACCAGTTTGAGAACCTTCTCTTCTAGAAGTAAATGAAAAGAGCCTCAGCACACCACACCATAATAACTCGGTTTGGTAAGTCATATGTGTCAGCGATTCCTAACACGGACCCTGCCCGGCACAAGTAAATCCATACACGGAAAACATTGTGCACGAACAAAATCAACTTTACTGAGAGAACATGCAGTTTATATAACCTTCTTTCGACCACCCATTTCATTCCTTATATGGTAATCTTTTGGTCATCCAGCCAATCACACACCTTCAGTCCTTATATGGCTTATAGATAATCTTCTAGGGGCCCGTGGTCCCTCAATATGAACTTCTAAGTTGTACTATTCCTTGGCTAGCCATAGTATTGGTATCTATTCCGTGTACTGTATTTATCTTATAACTCACTACTGATATTTCTTTATTACCCTGTGTAGTTAATAATTTATTTTTCCAACATATTACTAGCAGTAACAGTGTTTTCCTAGTATTATTTCTTGTTATCCTGTGTAGTTAGTAATTTGCATACTTAAGCCTATTACTGATGGTAGCACAGTGTTTTACTAGTATCTGTCTTGTCTAACCTGTGTAGTATGTAGTTTTGTTTAGAATCTTATGTCTGTTGGTTTTGTGTCTATAATCCATTTTTAATAGACTTGATCGGCCATTATTAAAGAACTTATGAATGAGAGTGGGTCTTGGAGTGCTGGCCATTCCTAATAACACAACTGCCTGCTGCCAGAGGCCTGGGCAAAAGGCAGGGACTGATTTAAACCCACATCATCATTTCGTTCATAACAGTGGGCTCCTCTCCACAAGCTGCAGTTCTTGCCAGGAGCTTGCTCCAGCATGGACTCTCCATGGGCTGCTGCTTCCTTCAGGGCACATCCACCTGCTCTGGCATGGGGTTATCCATGGGCTGCTACATTGCTACTAAAAATGTGTTTAATCTGCACTTCCCTGAAATTATAGGGTTTTTTTCTTGTTACCCAAGCCCATGAGCTTTCACACCCAAGCTTATCTTTGTCATTAATTCTGGTAACTTGAGTAGGTTTACTTGAATACGTTAGGTTCACCTCATATGTAAGTACCTCCATGATCAAGACATTGTGTTGTTGCCTTTTTCTACCTAAAATTAGAAGCTGGAAGATGTTAAGAGGATAAGGAAAGTGGTTACCTTTATTGGGAGGTCCTCAAAGGGTACAAAATGCATGCCAAAGCCCGTCCATCCCCAGCAGAGCATGGTGAACCCCCTAATGGACTTTGACATTTTTATAAGTTTATAGCAAATTAACATAATTGACAAAAATCTCCCAAGTAGATATATGGTTAATGACGTTATTCCCCCCTTGGTTCAGTCTCCTACTGAAGCCCTCCCTAAAAGTTTTAGCAGTTTTAGCTCTACTGTTGTTTATGCTTTTAGGAGACATGGGACAGAGAAACATCCCTGATCCCCAGAACACTAGAATTGATAAGGGTCTTGTTTTGTCTACGAGATAGGGAAACTCCTAGCTAAGAATCTACAAGGTTATACAGTAAAAGGCTACAGGGCTACTAATATATAAAATGTATAAAAGCAAAAATCTCTTTGGCACCAGCGTGACACGTTACCAGGCAATATAACATGTAGATATCTTTTTTACATTATGTGCTGGTTTGACTGTAACCAGCAGGGGAAATTAACCCCCCACAAAATACCTTGAGAGATTTTAGGTCAGAATTACAATTTTAATAAAAAAGTTAAATGCAGGAATACAGAAACACAGGCCTAAACAAACCGACAGTCATGGTACAACCTGATACCCCGTTGACCAGGCTGGTAGCTGTATAGTCCAATTAGGCACTGGTCCTGTAGAAGGTCTGGTCTGCTGAGTATCCAGTGATGGTGGTGGTCCGGTGTCCTCTGGCTTTCCAGTCGTCTGGTAGTCCAGTGGTCTGGTAGTCCAGTCCAGTAGACCAGTCAAGTCCAGTCCAGCTGAGTGGAGTCCAGTCAAGGGGAGTAGTCCTGGTAGACCAGTCGAGTCCAGTCCAGCGGAGTGGAGTGGAGTGATTTCTCCCATCTCAAAGCCTGCTTTTATGTCATGTTTCTTGGCTGGTACCTCCCCCAGGGGCGGGGACTTCCACAATGGAAAAGGATTTTCCCGACGTTCTATTGGTTGGTCACATGAGCCGAGTCAAACAGTTTCTGGCATTCTATTGGTTGGTGTTTTATCTGGTTCGGTAATGGGCCACTAACCAAGATAATCCACTCAGGGTGGTTCTGGAGCTCTATTCGTCCATGCTTATCAAGTTCAGTAATGGGCCATTAACCGAGATAATCTACTCAGGAGGGGTGGTGCTTGCTGTCGCCGGAATGATTATCTTAGTTGAGATAAGGAGTACCACCCTACCTCACATGAGCATAGCCTCAGGGACCAGGTGTGTAACTGTGAACGATCCAGCTTACAAAGGAAAATATGTGGATGGTGATAGAATATATCCTTTTATGGTTAACCCGGGACACATTATTAAAAGAGCTAACAAAAAATAGCACATTAACACTTGCATGTTTCTCAAGAGTTTTCAGAAGGCATCTAAATGTCGCTTTTTCCCCCTTGCTGTATCCAGCTGGGGCCGGAGCGACCTGCAGGGTTTTTCTCAGTCCACAGAAGCTGACAGCTTTTCACCRCAGGCAGTTTCACAGAGGCAGCAGCGAAGGCAAAAGGAATGAGAAAGACGGACTCTCTGTAACCATATTCCAAGTTTATTCTTCTCTGTCCTGGAGGACAGGGAGCATGTCTTGAAGGGAGTTAGCAGAGAGACCAATTTCCCGCTCTGTCTCTGCTGCTTTAAGGGGTAGGG
>JACAXG010000260.1:31862-43395 GCA_018881555.1 Amblyornis subalaris | reverse complement strand
AAACTGGCTAATCACATTATAGTTAGCGGGAATTTCAAACCAAGCCGACCTGTTACAAAGCTTAAGGTTCTGTGACGGAGGAGAAACGTAAAGTGACATCTAAGAAATATTGCTCTGTGGCAAACTGCCTTTTTGATAACTAAGGCTGGAGCACCGCAGCATCTAAACACTCAGGTTTTCAAAGCTTTTTATTACCCAAAAGTATTAAGTGAATTTCTCCTGAGGCCACTAAAACAAACTAATACTCCCACTTTCACAGCTTTCCAGACAACATCCTTTTATCTGTTGAAATGAAATTTCATATCATGCCTACTAAAGACACATTATTTCTGGTTACACCACTAATATCAGTGGAATTATGCTGGATTTGTGCCAGTGTCAATGAAAGCAGAATCAAGCTCAAGTCCTCAGTTTACAGGATTCTAACACATTTGTACTCTGCTGTTTTTCTGTTTAAGAAATTGCAGCTTCAATAGCAATCTCTTATGACTTTGATTTCTGTATTACCATGTTTCAGTATTATATTTGTAATGTCAAATAATCTTGTGGTTTACTGTCTGGGTTTGTATTTAGTGCTGTTTGCTGTTCCTCACAGATTTTCAAGTAAAATGATTTCAGCACAATCTTGTTGCTTTTGTAGAAGTGATATTCTGAAATCTAGAAATGCAGTGTAAATATTTATAAGATTCCCTTTATGAGACTGTAGGGTCACTTATCCTCTTAAATCTTACTACAGGGGTGCTTCTCTGGCACCCCCAGCATTACTTCGGACGTTCTTATCAGAGGTCGGACAAAAGTGATTTTAACAATTTATTGGTAAAATAACAAACTAGGCATCAGTCTCGTCAGGCGTGAGATTTTAACAATACATTGTAAAATGGCGAATGTCCAAGGGAGTTAGCACTACATGACCTTTATAGCTTTTTAAACCAATAAGCTATTAAAACGACTGTTGTTTTGACTTACTGACCTATCTTAGCTGGACTTGCCACCTGCAATGTGGCAGTACCTCCACCAATCACTCATCGTGTCACATCCTCATAGATACCTCTATTGTAACATCTAAATTCTTTACTTAAACTATAACTTGACTTAACTTAAAGTATAAAGTTAAAACCCTTCACCAAAAACTCCCAAAAACGTGCTTCTTGCTTGTCACTATGAAAACACAGATCTGTAACCCTCCTGCTTAGAGCCATAAATCACTGTTAATTAAGCTAACCCAGGCTTCTTCCAAGGTTATAAATCAAGGCTACTATCATTTTACTTCTCTGTTTCCTACGTGAGACAGTCTTTTCTAAGTGCCTTCAAGGGCAACAGCATGTGTACAGATGTCATGGTTTAAACCTAGATGGCAACTAAATACCGCACATCCACTCATCCTCCCCCAGTGGGATCAGGGAGAGAATCAGAAGGGTAAAAGCAAGAAAACAAAACATGTATTATCAACACTGTGTTCAGCACAAATCCAAAACACAGCCCCATACTAGGTACTATGAAGAAAATTAACTCTACCCCAGCTAAAACCAGCACAATAAGTATGTGGGAGCTGGAAGGACAGCTGTGCTAAGAATTCCTTGCAGGAGAGGGTAATGTAACTGCAGCCCTCCTTCATGAGATTTCTTTTAGGGAGAACAGTTTTAAACCCAGCAAGGTGTGGCAGGACATCCCCCTGCTCTCATGGCTGGGGCATTTAGAAGAGAGAACTCAGGCCAGATTAATAGCCCAGCAGGAGGTCAGAGAGCCCAGCAGGAAGTCACCTCCAGGCTCCTGAGAGTCTGAGCCCAAGCCCCGAATACACATCTTGGTATGAGAGCAGATACCACAAAGATATAAAGGAAGATAAACATTGGTGACCAAAATACACGGTTCTTATATCTATAAAAGCCCACACAAATTATCACAGAGGCAGAAGTCTCTTACACACTCCTTGGGAACATGTGAGATGATTTCTCCCTGAAGCTTGGACGCAACTTCGAGGTTACTTTCCTGGGAATTGAGAGAAAGGATTTTTCGATGTGTGCTCCATCAATAATTGGTGGTAAGAAACATTGGATCCTAAGTTATACTATTTCTTAGCTAGCTGTAAATTTAATGGTACCTTTAACTCCGCGTGTGTTATACTAGTATTCCCTTTTGGTTTATCCCTGTGTAGTAATAGTCTGTTTAAAGTCTTATGTCTTGTTTTTCTTGTGTCTGTTCAATAAATAATTCATATTGCAATAGGCCTAATCAGTCATGATTAAAGAACTTGTGAGCAAGAGTGGGTTTTGAGGTGCAGACCATCTCAGAAGAGCTACTGCCAGAAATCTGAGMAAAGGCAGAGCCCTGAAAGCTTTCTCCCATTCATAACACAAGGATTCCACAGAAAGAGAGCTTCTTGTAAGATCAGCTAAATTGTTGTATCTCTGCCCCGACACACCATTTCTTTTCATTTTACAGGCAGAGCTCTGTTAAAACATACAAGTTGGCTTCCATTTGATTCGAAGAAAATCACTTAACAGCATAACTGTTAAGAAAGCATTCCTTTAATCGATATTGAGAACATGCTGGGTGTGTCCCTTCCATAAGCACATTGACTCAAGCACTGTTCCCTTGGGTTTATATACATTGTAATATTCAAAAATTCCCCAAACCATGCCCAAAGTCTGTCCTCTTCATTACGTACTAGGTATGTAATTTAAATTTCTTGGATTTTTGATCCTTTGTGTTTTCGTGGAACAAGATGGTCACCTATTGTCCATTGTTCGGAACTGAATCCCCCCCTTTTTGAAGTTTCAGAGTGTTTGATTCCAGAGTCTTCCTCATTATGTCCTCTGTTTGAACTTCCAGATTCACACACCCGTGGTTCCTCTTTTGCAGACTTGTGCAGTTCTTAGTGGGTAACGTGAGACTCATGCAATTAGCCTCAGCAAGGCAAAACTTAAGATTCTTTCATCTGGACAGGTTTCTACTTATGTAGTGCTCTGGAGGTCTTAGGTCATTGTGATCAAGCCACAGCTGGTGAGGTTTGCTCATCTTCTCAGTCCCTTGTTATCAATGTTCCAATATGAGCTCATTGCAATTAAAACAAAGCTACAAATGTCGGTTATGTGGTAAAACTAAACTATAGATTGAAAGTTACAAAGTTTAAGCAAAAATAAAGTGAAGCTAAATTATAAAATGAAAGTTACAATGTTTTAGGCAAACAAGTAAAAACAAACTACCAAACTAGACAAAAATACAACATTCTTTGTTTAACTCCTTTCACATTGTACAAGCTTTCATGGGGCTTTATTTGCATTATTATATTTGAATAAAGGAACCAAAAGCTTGACACACAAACCCAATACAGGCCAGCAGACTGGGGGTGGGAAAGAGCAATAAAAGCTAAGAGAAAGCAGGAGAATGCGGGGCATTCGTTATTATGGCATTTGTCTTCTGAAGCTACCACTACACATACTGAGGCTCTATTACTTCCCAGGAAGTGGCTGGACATTACCTGCTGATGGGAAGTAGAGAATAAATCTTTTTTCTTTGCTTTGTTTCCGTGTGCAGCCTTTGCTTTTCTTTATTAAACTGCCTTTATCTTGACCCAGGAATTTTTCATCTTATTTTCTCCCTGTCCCCCTGAGGAGCAGGGGTGAGACAGCCACTTGGTGGGCACCTGGCAGCCAGAGAAGGTCAACCCATCACATGGTGGTTGACCCCAGCCAGTAGCCAAGCATCCAAGTGTGGGATTGCACAAGAAGCCATCCTCTACCACCAGGAAGAAGAATGCTTATCTCACAAAAACCTGAAAACAGGAAAAGCATCCTGTTGTGCTGGCCTGGCCCTGAGAAGAAACTAACAAACTCAAGCTGACGGATTTATTACAGGCCTGCAACTGGTCTTTGAAAAAATGCTGAAATAGCCTATTACACTGTTTTCTCACACTAAAATGTATAAATACTCTTAACTCTGCAAAATACAGATTCACTTGCTCTCAGCTTGTGTCTCACATTCATACGCCGCACCCAAGAGTAAGGTGACAAGAATCCCAAAAGCAATTTATGCCCCACAGAGAGAAAGCCCTGTGTGAGCTCATCGTTTGGTCTGCCACTAGTCTGCACGTGGCTTTTGACCAAATAGCCTACATGGAGTTCAAAAGCAACTGCATCTTATGCTGTCTCTTCCTCAGGCAGTATTTAGGGAAGAAAAGAAGAAATGGTGATAATGTGGGAAGATGCAGGAAGAAGGAATGCATAGGAATTGTTGTGGCACAAATACATAAGAAACTTCTTGTGGAATTGGTTTAACCTTCTTGCAGACTCAGCTGAGACATTACTTCTCTGCTTTCAAAGTACCATTATTAAATATGCTATATTTTCTTTTACTGGTTTTGTCTGGGATAATGTTCTTCATAGTAGATTGCATGGTATTTTGCTTTGTATTTGTGATGAAAATAGTGTTGATAACAGGGATGTTTAAGTTATGGCTGATCAGTGCTTGCACAGATTCAAGGCCTTTTCTGCTTTTCACACTCCCCTGTCAGCAAGTAAGCTGGAGTTGCAAAAGAAGCTGGGAGGGGGCACTGTTCTGGATAGGTAAAACCTTACAAAATGAAGGCCTTGTCACTCTTGTAAAATCATGGCTCACTCCTGTTACTTCGGCTAAGTAGAAAAGGACTCTGGGAATGACTCAGCTGAATTAGAGGTAGAAAAACAAGTTATATAACCATCGCATGTTCACATCATGGCTTATGGTGGTTGGTTGAATTATATTTGTTGTATTTCAAAGGTATGTAACCGATAAAGGCCTAACTGTTTAAAAAGACCTGGTTTTTGCAATAAACGGATTCCCTTTTACACCTGCCTGGAGGGTCTATGTCCCTCTGCTTCCCTACAATTGGCACCTGAACGACGGGATATCAGATTGCAGTGAAGAGTTGGACTGCAACAGGGAACGAAGCTCTGCGGACCCAGAACAATGGGATATCAGACTGCAATGAAGACATGCACTGCAACTCAGCCAGGCGGTCTTTACGACCCTGGACCCCTACACTGCAAGCAGAAAGCAGAGCTCAGACCCTGCTACAATGACAGGGGACTTTATTTGCGAACCATAATCCGACAGAGAGCAAAATGTCGACACAGCCTATAAGGTTAGGTCAGTGGTATTTGCTGGACAAAGAACCACGGGACTGTGAGTATCCTGGACCCTGGCGGGTGTCCTGGTAGCATCGGTGCACCTTAAGGATATTGCAACACATTCTTCACATTGGAGCAACTTTTATTACGAGTTAAAGAACCCTGTAACTGTTTCCTAAATGAGAGATGCTTTGATATTAAAAGCCCTGCATGTAGCTGCAGCAGGGACTGCTGGAAGAGGTACTGATAATGAACCCGGGCATGGATCCACGGACTGGATCCAGGGAACAGATCGATCCTCGGCTTGGAATGATGGACTCAGGATGCGCGCGATGTTGCGGGCACTAGCGATGCCCCCCCTGGAGCAAGGCGTTCCCCCTGGAGCAAGGTGCTCCCCCCGGAGCAGGGCACCCCCCTAGAAGCATGGTGCTTCCCTCGGCCCCCCCACAGCAGCTGTTCTGCAGCGCACTTCTCCAGCCATGGCTTCTCCCCCGCAAGCAGCTTCTTCGCTGCCCGCTCCTCCCACAGTGGCTCCTTCACTGCCTGCCCCCCCCCACCGGCGGCCCCCTCGGCCCCCTCAGCCCCTCTCAGCCCCCTGGCCCATCTGGCCTCCCCGGCCCCCGCCCACCTAGAGGCAGTTTGTGCCATACCAGCCGGCTCTGTGGTCAGGCCACCCCCTGAGGAGATGCTGCTTTTTGATAGCTATCCCGACTCAGGACCCATAAATCACGGGCAGATGGCAGATTTATACCCTACATGGAATGCTGATGCTACAGCACCTCACTGCAAGAAATGCCAGGAGGCCACATTAAAATGCGGAGATATTTCGGTTATTATTGCATGCACAGTTGTTTATGAACCAGGTCGGCTACCCACTTACAAAGACTTAGACTACACTGCTGTCAGAGACCTGCGGAGATTGGTACAGGAGAGTGGTGTGTCTTCCCATCATGTTACAGCTTACTTGGAGTCCATAAGTGCTACCTATGTTCCTACACCTAGTGATTGGAAAAACCTAATGAAAATATATTAACCATGACACAATACGTGGTTTGGCTCTCAGATTACCGTGAGTCATGCATGGCTCAGGCCGGAGCTTTGCAGCAAAGGCAACCTCTTGTGCTTGTCATTCAGTTAGCAGGTGACGGTGTGTACTCAAACCCCAGAACGCAGACAGGCTATCCTCACTATATTTATGACATCATTACCCAAATCTCTGTTAAAACTAACTTTGTATTTTCAGTGAGCTGTGGATTTTGACAGGACTGTTTATTGGAGAGATTCGGGGTTATCTCTGTGTGAATGTGGTGTGTTTCTGCATGCAGATGGCATTATGTGATTCCTTGCTTTAGCGCTGCTTGGCAGAGTCTGAATTCTTCAGTGGATGTGCTGGTGTGTTGCATGATTGGTAGGACTTGTTGTGTGGGACGTGCTGCCTTTTCAAGAATTTTGATTTGGAGGTCTGATTGGACTGAATTAATACTGATTCTTTGCTCAGTTATAATGATGTTAGCTGTTACCACAAAAATTAGAAACTTGTATACCTGGAAAAATATTTGCAAAACCCAGTACCCTCAGAGCATTATTTATCACTATATGGATAACATTTTAGTTTGTGGATAGGAAGATTCATATTTGTAAGATATTGTGGCCCCTTGGAAAATTCAGTAGATCCCTCCTTGGAAATGTTTAGGGTGGATATTAACGGAACAAAATGTGAACCACAGTAATTAACTTTAAAGCCTGATGTCAAAGCATTGCATGATTTACGAGAGTTATTGGGAGCACTTAGCTAGGTGGGGCCCATGGTAGGCTTAGCCACTCATCAATCAAAGCATTTCTTTGCTCCCTTCCCCATTAACATTTTCTGCAGAAGCTGTTCAAGGTTTATATATAATTAGCTCACAACTCTCCACTGTAAAGGCAGGCAGAATTGTGCTAGCTTTACCTGTTCGCTTGTTTCTTACCCCACAGCTTTAATAAGGTAATTTTATTGTGATTCTTTCGCCATGAAGAAACACTTGACAGCATTTCAAAGAGATAGAGCTATTTAGTGATTCCAGTGTAGTTATTCTTCCTTGCCACTTATGAATTGAAATTGAACTTGATATCAAAACAGTTTAAGTATATTGATGGACCACAAGTGGAGTAAACATCAGCACACTCCTTTAGAATCATCTGAAACCATGACTTGATAGCTGTTTATATATATGTGTCAGTCTTATACACCCACTGACCTAACAGAGTTACATGTGCAAAACTCATGGCAGTATTATATAACTAGGTCCTTGATGTTTTATCCTTAAATATTTATATCCCATTAGCTTTAATAGTCTAAGGTCAAATCTATTGTACTGACAATCACGAAAAGCAGTCTGACCATCTGCAAACTGAGCAGGTTTTAAATGTAATTTGCCACGGCATACAATGTTGTCATTTTTGGAGTACAGTTGCAATTTGGAAAATCATGCAAAATTGTGCTTATACTAGAAAAGTCCTGACTGTGAATGGATATTTTCAATAATGTTTGCAGTTACCATGAGCTATTCTCACAACTAAATTATGTAAAATCACAATGTATTTGCCACAACTTTATAATCTCTCCAGTAAATCCATGTTGCTGCTATTTCGTTTACGGATCAGTTTTTTGCTTGCATATTGTTCATTGATGTTTAACTGTTGTATGACAAATTTTCAGTAGCTTTCTTGCAACAATGGAGTCAAGATGAATTAAATTCTGTTGTATCTGAAACTTTTAAGGGAACACTCAACTCTGACTTTAGTTTTGTTAAATTTAAATGATGTTACTTTTAAGTTCTGTTAAATTTAACTTCTGTAAAGTTTAAGTGATGTAAAGGTTAAGTTCTGTTAAGTTTAAGGTCTATTAAGATTAATTTCTGTTCAGTCTCAGTGAGGTTACCTTTAAGCTTTGTTAGGTTTACTTTCTGTTACGTTTAAGTGACGTTAAGTTTGAGTGATGTTCTGTTGAAATATGCTCATTTAAATTGAAAGATACAGTTCTTTTGTTATAGACATAAGATGGAACCGACTGAAGCAATTATGATGGAGAGTTGGTAAGCAACTATTTAAGAATATAAGATAATGAGTTGTGTAAAAATATGTGAAGATGCAGTTTATTAGATCCTTAATTTCATCGAAAAATCTATGGGTATAAATGCTCTACATTGGTCACTTGAGATAATTATTCATAACACTCTTTGCTGTTTAATCTTCCATAGATAGCACAGAAAAATGAGTAACAATTCCGAGTTATGGATATTATTAATTGTAAACTGTTTAGTGCTTTCTCTCTTGCTTTTATTTTCCTTATTGTCATATATGCATAGATGTGTCAGAAAATATAATCTTGACTTTTTAGAACAGTTACTGTTCCTGTATTAACAATTCTGAATATGTTGTTAATGTCATAGCATGAATTCACTGACGTTTTATAATGGGCATTATCACTATGGTATTACTTGATGTTACACATATGCATTCTTTTGGTTGTTTGCAGTTTGTTTATGGTACCATTGACTACTTAGCCAGAGATAAATGACAAGGCTGGCTGCTTTACAAACTTTCACATACCATTGTGTAGTTATCTGCAAGGACTGTATACTTTTAAGGAACTTTCCCAACTGCCATTGATAGAGGCTTGTCTGTAGAATATGTTAAGGAAACCCTTCCAGTTAAGGCCTTGGCTCTGGCCAAGCCCTGGCCCTAGCTGGTCGGAAGTATGCCAACAGACCCAGGTGTTTCTGCACTAGAAATGTAATCAAGTCACTTTGACTTGCCGATTTGACCTTCTAAAGGCTGGATCCCCTTTCGAGGTAACCTTTGAAGCCTTGCCCAGGAAGGTTCTTCAGGTCCTCACTCTGAAACAGGGCTCGCCAGCTATTGCAGACTTTGGGTGATGCTACAGTTTTTAGCCAATTGATGGTCTATTGTTTCAAATCACTATCCTTTCTCTCGTGTGCTAATGATTACATGTATTACCTTGCTTATTTTTGCTTGGTGTGAGTTTCTTGCTTTATTACATGTATTGTCTTACTTTTATGGTGCCTTCATGTTTGTAGTAAGAGATGCACATGTTATGAAAAAAGAAGAGAAAAAAAACAAAGAAGGGGGAATATGGCTCCTCAGGAACATTCACATAATGCAATATTTACACTAAAGTTTTTGCAGGCAGATCATCAATTTTGATCCCCGGCAGAGCGATACTGCTCTGAAGATTTGCGTGTGTGGAACCAATTTCTAAAAGTTTTATGTAAGGATCCACAATTGTGTGTGCAATGGCAAGGCCCAGCTGGTTTACTAACCTAGGGGAGAAGGTATGCATGTTTTATTGCCAACAGGTCTAAAGTGGTTACCTGCTCAACTGGACAAACATTGATCGCCTCCGAGAAGACGAGGCCCAGTGAGAGAAAAATGATCTACTCACCATCCAGCCCTCGTAGCCAAGGCATGAGCAGGGGTAGGACTATCAGGAACGTGGCTGTGCCTGGAAGTTTACGGAAGCAGCCTGCCAATGGCGGCTGCAGCACTTTTGGGAGGACTGTCTGCCCATTGGATGGACTCATGCTGCAGCAGTTTTGGGAGGACTGCTGCTCGTGAGAGTGGACCCACACTGGGGAAGTTCATGGAGAACTGTCTCCCATGGGAGGGACCCCACAGTGCCGCAGGGAAACGACTCCTCTCCCTGAGCAGTGGAAAGAAGATCTTGGATGATGAACTGACCAAAACCCCCACCCCGTCTCCCTGCGCCATTGGTGGGAAGGAGGGAGGGGTTGGGGGGGAGAAAAGGGTGTCTTTAAGGGCTTATTTTACTTCTCATTCTCCTACTCTGATCTTATTAGTAGTAAATTCACCTTATATCTTTAAGCTGAGCCTGTTTTGCCCTTGAAGTGTTTTTTTCTCCCAGTCCTTATTAATCCTTTGTTAAATTTTCTGTCCTCTGTCCAGTTGCAGAGCAGAGGAGAGTGAGTGAGCGGGCTTTTAGTGGGTGCCTGGCATTTGGCCAGTGTCAAACCATGACACATGGTTGGTTTTGATGGGTTTTTATTGATTGTGATCTGTATTCCATGTATCTTATCTTGTGTCCAGCAGATGACCAGTAATAGTCTTAATAAGATATTGGCTTTACAGGTGCAGACTGTTTTGGCATTAGGGTACAGGAACCCTTTGCACAAAAAACAAAGGAAGGGGGAGATGCTGCGGATAGGTAAAACCTTACAAAATGAAGGCCTTGTTACTCCTGTAAAATCATGGCTCACTCCTGTTACTTCGGCTAAGTAGAAAAGGACTCTGGGAATGACTCAGCTGAATTAGAGGTAGAAAAACAAGTTATATAACCATCGCGTGTTCACATCGTGGCTTATGGTGGTTGGTTGAATTATGTTTGTTGTATTTCAAAGGTATGTAACTGATAAAGGCCTAACTGTTTAAAAAGACCTGGTTTTTGCAATAAACGGATTCCCTTTTGCAACTGCCTGCAGGGTCTGTGTTGCTATGCTTCCTTACAGAGCACAGCTGGGACAGCTGTCCCCAACTGACCAAAATGATATTCCATACCATATGGCATCACATTCAGCAATAGAAGTCAGGGGAAGAAGAAGGAAGGAGGGACATTTGGAATTATGGCATGTCTTCACAAGTAACCATTACATGTGATGGAGCACTCTTTTCCTGGAAATGGCTAAACACCTGCCTGTTGAGGGGAAGTATTGAATGAATTCCTTATTTTGTGTTGCTTGCAAACACAACTCTTGCTTGCCTATTAAACTGTCTTTATCTCAACCAATGAGTTTTCTGGATTTTACATTTCCAATTTTCTCCCACACCCCACTTCAGGAGGAGTGACCAAGAGGCTTTATGGGGCTTAGCTGCCTACGGGGGTTAAACCACAACATTTCTATATCTGATATCTAGGATTTGATTTTACTTTTTCCTGGACTCTGATCTTAGCTCAGGTGAGAAACCATGGCACAGGTCTATCTAAAAAAGCATGTTTGCTAGCTATGCTGATATCAAAAGTGTAGGATAGAAAAAGGCATGATATGGCCAAGCCCTAGCATTCAGAGATCTTATCAGGCATTGGTGATGTCCAGGGGCTTTATTCCCTGGGAAAGAGAGGTCATACCAATAGGTAGATTGGCTGGTTAGAAGAGTGAAGTAGTTGGAAGGGTGAGTAATTGTTGTAAGGTATTTGAGCCCTGAAGTGTGCCCCAGCCAAACCATCTTTAGTTATTCTTATCAGAGCCCTCAGGAATTCATCAAGGTTACTGAAATGTAAACTGCGCTAAATTGGGAAAGAAAAAGCTGAAGAACAGAATACCAAGACAGCAAGAAGTAGATAAAGAAAGACTGTGCCGCACTGGACTAGAACCAATCATATTTTCTGGAAGGTGCATGCAGAGCAATTG
>JACAXG010000260.1:0-27747 GCA_018881555.1 Amblyornis subalaris | reverse complement strand
GCGGGGTAATACAACTTCAACCAATAGGGGTAAACGAGGGGAGGAGTGGGGTACAGGAATAAATGGGATGCCGAGTAAGGGAGAACACGCTAGAACTGAACCTTATAAGGGAACAAGGAATAATAGGCTGCTCGGTCACTCCTGCAGCTGGCTCAAACACTGCAGCACTCTGCTGCAGGTTCAGCTACCTCTACACCCGCATAGTGGTGACCTCGACGTGATAACACGCTGCGATAATGAAGCAAACTGGGCCCTTTGGATTCTGAAGGGGGTTCTGCGGAGTGAAAAGGAGGGAGGCCCCGGTCAGAGCCTGCTGCGGCTGGACCGCGGCGGGGGGAGTCGGAGGACGGCTCCATCAGAGTCCAGGAGCAGAAGAAAGCTCCTGGGAAAAGAGCTCCAGAAAAAGTACGCTGCAGGGGGGTATACCCGAAGAGGTGAGCAACCGGGGGCTGGACGATAGGGAAGGGACTGTCAAAAGAAGAACAGGATACCTTCAGAGTCCTCCAGCGTATTCTCTCTGAGAGAGAAATTAACTATGACACGGAGGTCTTGAAAAGACTGTTAAGATGGGGTCGGGAGAGAAGATTTTTTGCAACCCTTGGGAGTGTTGTCAGTGCCTTAGAATGGGAGAGGCTGGGAGTCGCTCTCTGGGCTGCTGTAAGTGATGGATTGATAGAAACTAAGGGACTTAGCACAGTATGGAAGATAATAATAATGGTGCTAAGGCAAATTGAAGCCGAAAAAACAGCTGCGGCAGGGGCAGCAGCCCGTCTAGAGCCAGGCAGCCCTGTGGCTGCCTTTCCGATGTATGCACGTGAATTCTTTGGGGAAGCAGACCCAGTTATACCATCCCTACTTTCTGCACCCCCGGCGACGGAATTACAAGCTCCACAGCCCGCACCAGAACCAGAGAAAATGGAATTAGATGAGCCGCCCCCCCACAGCCATCAGGATTACCTACGGGATGTCCCGTGGTTTCTCCTGAAGAGTTAACAATAGCTCTAGGAGGGTGCGTATATCCCCAGCTACCCCCCTCGCCGCCTGACTCACCGCAGCTTAGCCAGAGCGAGGATCGCAAGGCCTGGCTCCCCGGGGGGGAGGCCCCGATGGGGGGTCCATCCACCCTGTGACTCCTGCCGAGGAAACAGCTTGGCGAACAGAGAAGGAGGGAAAACAACAGGAGCGAGAAGGGGAGGAGGGGAAATTTCAGCCAGGGCAAAAGTTAGACCGGAATCAGGGAATGCGACAATTGACTGATCCCCCGCACTCGAGGCCCGGAGTGGAAAAAAGAAAGTCCTGACCGCGGATCCCTGAGCCGCCCTGTGCCCGATAATCCTGCTCAGTGATGGCAAGGGATTACACGGGAAGCCCTGATCGAGGGTGAGTTTATTCCACAAGTGTTCCCAGTAATCGCTACCCCCGGTAATCCAAATCAACCCCAGTGGGTGGGGCTGGATTGGAAGCTCGTCCGAGAAGGGCAAAAAGCTGTGATGCAGTATGGATTAACTAATTTGTACGTGCAAACCTTGCTGGACCACATTTTTACTAGAGGTTTAATGGCTCCGTTTGATTGTAGAAAGCTGGCAGAAATCGTTTTAAAACCCACACAGAGACTGCTATGGCAAGCGGACTGGGAAAGGCGTGTAGAAGCTGCCGTAGTTGGAAATCTTGAACTCCCTGAAGGAGGCCCTCAGCAGTTTGCCACCCCAGACATGATGCTGGGGAAAGGGCCTTTTACTGACCCGCAAGCTCAGGCACGTTTACATCCAGCAATTTTGCAGCAGTCTCAGCAGCTAGCTCGGGAGGCATTCCGTGCCGTCCCAGACATGGGACTTCCTTCACCATCCTATACAACCATTAAGCAAGAGGCACAGGAGTCTTTCATGAGTTTCATAGATCACCTTAAAGGTGCACTTGATCGAGTTCCAGGAATGTCTCCAGATGTAAAAACTGCCTTGGGAATGCAATTGGCTGTGGAAAATGCTAACCCTATCTGTAAGAGGATCTTGCAAACCTTGCCTCAAACTGCCGATTTAGTGGACATGGTTGAGGCTTACTCCAGGGTTGGAACTCCAGAGGAAAAAGCCAGTTACCTAGCAGAAGCACTAGCAGTTGCCCTTAAACCCCTGGTCCAACAAAGAAAAAGTGATTCTAGCCAGAAGTGCTTCAGCTGTGCTAAGCCTGGCCGTTTCAAAGCGTGCTGCTGAGTGAAAGCTGCAAAGAAAAGTCAGGCAACAGCGACATCTACTGGTTTCTCAGGAAACTGCGATAGATGTGATAAATTTGGACACCGAGCCAGCAAATGCAGATCGAAATACAAGAAAGATGGAACGCCGTTAGGAAACGAGGGACGGAGCTCAAAAGGGGACGCGCAATGACACAAATGTCCCCCCGCAACCAGGCGGCTGCCTGGATATCCTCAACTCAGCAACAGCAGGAAGCGCCGGAGTGGACTTGGCAACAGGAATAGAACTAATCCTACTAAATACTGATGTACAGGTCATTCCATCGACGGCGAATGGGCCTTTGGGGTATGGGCTTAGTGCCCTGCTGATAGGGAGATCATCCACATCAAAGCAGCCTTTTTTGTCCTGCCTGGATTAATTGATGCAGATTACTTAGCCAATACTGGGATAATGGTACAAACATTGAGACCACCTATCCACATTCCAAAAGGTACCTGATTGGCCCAGTTAGTTCCTTTTAAAGCCCGAGTCCCTAGACAAGGGGTCATGCAAAGGGGGAATGGGGGTTTTGGGTCGACGGGAACCCCTGAGGCAATGTTCATGTTACCATTATTGAGAGATAAACCAATTCAATCCATTACTTTTCAGTACTCCAATGGAGGAACCCTGTCGACAACAGCTGCATTGCTGGACACGGGGCCAGATGTCACCATTGTTCCCTCATTTGCATGGCCTGCAACATGGCCTCTGAATACTCTGGAAACACCAGTTATGGGGGTGGGGGATGTGCGAATGACTCTAGTTAGTAAAACCCTCTTAACAGTGTGGATTGAGGAAGAAGCACACGTTTGTGCCCAGGTGAAGTCCTACGTGATGGATACAATGATCTGGCTGTTGGGATGGGATGCACTGAGCCAGATGGGTTTCTGTCTCACCAATGAGGGTTTTTAGCAGTGGACGTTGAAGGGCGGCCAGTCCTAAAATTGAAATGGTTAACAGAGACACCAATATGGATTGATCAATGGCTGCTGTCTAAAGAAAAGCTCGCCCTCGTTAATGAATTGGTTGAAGATCAATTGAAAAGGGGGCATATCATTCCTTCTACAAGCCCCTGGAACACGCCCATTTTTGCAATCCCTGAGAAGTCTGGGAAATGGAGATTATTACATGACCTTCGAGCCATTAATTCTGTGATGCAGGAAATGGAACGCCTGCAGGCTGGTCTGCCGTCACCATCCATGTTACCTGTCAATTGGCAACTGTTAGTTATCGATTTGAAAGATTGCTTTTTTACAATCCCTCTACACGAGGATGATAGTGAGAAATTTACCTTCTCAGTGCCATCCATTAACAAGGCAGAGCCAGCAAAGAGGTATCAATGGGTTGTGTTGACACAAGGGATGCGTAATTCTCCCGTGATGTGCCAACTGTATGTTGCCTGGGCGCTAGTCCCGTTGAGAAAACAGTACCTACAGTATCTTATATATCATTACATGGATGATATTCTGATACCAGGGGAACATATAGACGTAGCAGACCTGCTACCTGCCTTACAGCAACAATTGCAGGAAGCAGGCCTTCAAATTGCCCCTGAAAAAGTCCAACAACAGGCCCCATGGAGATATCTGGGAATGCTTATCACTGAAGCCCAAATTCGGCCCAAGAAATTAACAATTTGTGCGGAAATTCGGACTTTGACAGATGCTCAAAAATTAGTTAGGGACGTACAGTGGATTCGTAGTACCTGTGGCATAACTAATGAAGATCTTGAGCCCCTAATGCCATTAYTGAAAAGGGGARGTCAGRYCAATTTGCTGTGCAAGCTGACTGAAAAACAACAGAAARCTCTTACTCAAATTRCTACTAAATTGGGTAATTCCTTTGCARATYGTKRGTCTCCTACYYTRCCATTKTCCGTGKCTGTGTTGAAYAAAGAAAARCATGTGATGGCTATACTGAYGCAGTGGGATRRCCAGGCTAAACAGCCATTAAAGATCTTAGAGTGGGTGTTTTTACCATTCAATTTAGGTAAATCTGTGACTACGAGAATGGAGGCTATAGCCAAAATTGTGGTCAAGGCACGGAAACGAACATTAGAAATTGCAGGAATGGAACCCCAAAATATTCTTCTTCCATTGACTAAGGACTACTTGCAACGGGCATTGCAGAATTCAGACACCTTACAATGGGCATTGTTGAATTTTTCAGGTCTCATTAGTACTCATTTTCCCCCTCATAAATTCTTTTAGTTACATCAACATGTTGAGGAACTGCCTTGGTTATCAAAGCAACCTGTAGAAGGCCTCACGGTTTTCACTGATGCCAGTCAAAAGACTTCTAAAGCAGGTTTCACTTGGCAGGACAAAGGCGAGTGGCTCAGTGAAATCCTTGAGGGACCAGGAGATTCTTTGCAGATTCTTGAATTGTGTGCTGTTATCCGAGTATTTGAAAAATGGTCAAATGATCCTGTTAACATCGTTTCTGATTCTCTTTATGTCGTAGGTGTTGTTGAATGCATGGAACGATCATTACTGAAAGAAACTCAAAGCCAGTAGTTGTGGCAACTCTTTGTGCAGCTATGGCAGTTATTTAATTCTCGTAAGCAGGATTATTTTATCACTCATATACGGAGTCACTCTGGTTTAATGGAAAGTCTGGCTTTGGGAAACGAGAAGGCTGACCAATTGGTGGCACCACTTTGGACCTCTGTTTCCCCCAATATTAATAGGTTTAGCCAAGCCAGAAGAGCTCACGAGTTTTTTCACCAAAGCACAAAGGTTTTACACAAACAATTTGGAATATTGCTGCAGAATGCTCAAGGAATCGTCTCAACCTGTCCACAGTGTCAGGATATGACTGGGAGATTGAGTCCTGGGGTTAATCCTCGCGGCCTAGGGCCTCTGCAATTATGGCAAACTGATGTGACTATTTATACCCCTTTTGGTCTCTTTAAATGCCTTCATGTAACCATAGATACCTTTTCTGCCATGGTTTGGGCCACTCCTATGACTAGCAAAGGATCTCATTTTTTTATTCAACACTGGTGAGGCTGTTTTGCCGTAATGGACTTGCCTCAAGAAATCAAGACAGATAACGGGTCAGGTTATATAGGCCAACGAACCCAAGATTTCTTGGCTCTTTGGGGAGTAAGGCATAGCACGGGCATTCCAGGTAACTCTACCGGACAAGCCATAATTGAAAGAACACATCAGGTACTGAAGGGGCTGCTTGATAAACAAAAAACAGTGGAGGATGGGCTGAGCCTGCAGGACAGAGTACTGAAAGCAGTTTATGTTATGAATCATCTATGGTTTGTAGGTACTTGCAGTGACCCACCAGCATTAACACATTACTCAGGTTTGCAGCAAGATTCTGAATTGATACAGCACCGACCAAAGGTTCATTTTAAAAATCCTATGTCAGGGTCATGGGAAGGACCTGTGGAGTTATTAATGGGGGGAAGGGGTTATGCTTGTGTCATTACAGATAAAGGACCCCGATGGATAGCAGCGAAATGGGCTCGCCCCTGGCTTCAGAAGGACACTCCGATCCCTAATATCACCGATAAAAAAAAATTGAGATTTTTTTTTGTTTTGTTTTTTCTTTTTTACCTTAGGTGTTTGTCATGTCCCCTGAAATAAAAGCTGGGAGGATTGAGAAGCTGAAAGACCCTGATAATGGAAAAATATACTGGTGGAATAATGATACATAAATATAGTGAAACAAAGTTTCTCCTATCTGCTTTCTGAGATACTATGAGAAATTGGCTTGTCTGATTGGTCCATGGTTCTCTCCGCCCTCCCTCCTTAGTAATTGGTTGTGGTAGTTTCTCCCCGCCTTCTTCCCTCCCCTAAGCCGTGGTGATTGGTTGCGGGCCCCCCAAGCGCACGGTTTTAAAAACCCAGGATCTTCCTTGTTTCCCTCTCTTCGCCTCCTACTGCCTTCATAGCTGGATGGAATAAACTCCCTGGACTGTGGAACGTAGTGCATTAAGAGCCTTCCTGCCTCTTTATTTCTGGACTTGTGGCTGGGCTACGCCGGGTGTGAGTATTTCTCAGTGCTAATAACTGCACGGGCAATATCCTTCGTTGGTTTGGTGAATTTGCACCCCCAGAACTGCTTCTTCTCAAAGGAGGTTTTGGGAATAAACCACGAAGGGAATTTCGCTCAGGAGAAACCACCCCTAAAGCCATTAGGTATTGCTGCTGCTCCAACTCTGGTTACGCTTAATAAGTTGAGATGCTGGAAAGTTAAACAGTTAAATCAGATATTCACTAATGCAGATAGTATTAGACACAGTATGTTGCAAAATAGAACTGCTATAGATTTTGTTGTTAGCACATAAGCATGGGTGTAAGAATTGTGAAAGGAGCTTCGTAAATACTATTAGCCACTACTGTATTGCTTTGTGTTATTTCATATATAATGAAATTGGTGATCCGTTTCGTGGAGAACATAGTAGAAAGAGTTTGGCTGGTGCAAGAAGAAAAAGGGGGGAATTGTAAGGTATTTGAGCCCTGAAGTGTGCCCCAGTCAAACCATCTTTAGTTATTCTTATCAGAGCCCTCAGGAATTCATCAAGGTTACCGAAATGTAAACTGTGCTAAATTGAGAAAAGAAAAGCTGAAGAACAGAATACCAAGACAGCAAGAAATAGATAAAGAAAGACTGTGCCACACTGGACTAGAAGCAATCATATTTTCTGGAAGGTGCGTGCAGAGCGCATGGACAAGATAGAGGGACCAATCAAGTAATGCGTGATCGCGTGTACAGTAGTTGTAAAATGTATAAGTAGAGTGTTATGTAAACAATAAAGCATCTTCTGTGAAATCATATTGATTCATTGTCCAGAAGTCCTGAGCTCCTGCAAGTAATCATAACAGGCAGGGAAATGGAGAATTGCTCAAAAGTTTTTCACAGAAGCAACTAAATACATTTATTTTAATGCAAAACACTCTTCATACCCACAAGAATAAATTATCGAGAGGAATTATTAGTTACAGGAATGTGAGTTAAATTTAAGTTGTAGTCTGGAACAGCATTATGTACAGTACTTTAAACCTCTCATATACACAACCCCCTAACTTTTTAAATTAACATCTGCTTTATCTCGAGCCATGAAATCGCCATACATTTAATGGCAATACAATTAAGGGTAGGAGGTGATGCGGTAGTGCAGAATTTCCCTACTCATGCACAAAAACTCAGAAGCATGAATGTTAAGAAGCACCCTTTGTTAGGAAGAAGGGGCAATTCTGTTTTCCTGTGCAGACATGGACATGACCTAACCGCTCATCAGTTTTATGGGAAAAACAGATTTTAAATAAAGCAGCAGTAAGCTCAAAAGCCTAAATAGGTATGCACTAGTAAAGTCCCATCCCCACTGCCAGCTCTAATTCAATAGTTAACTTAAGCCTTGTCTGAAACTTGCCAACCTGACTATTAGGGTTCTAGTTGCTGACTATCAACCTACATGGATTTAGCCACAAGCTAGAACTCTTTGTTCTCTTGAGAGAAAATAGTTTTTGATTTACTGCAGGTTGTCTCACCAGCCCCAGAGGAAAACCTCCAGTCTCTAACCTTGAGTGTCCACTGAGAGCTTCATTAATACTCTGACCACCAAATGCAGAGGTACCTTTAGCTTGTAGCAGTCTTTTGGATGCAAGCTTCTTTTCTCGGAAAGCAAAGACTCCTCAAAAAAACCCCCAAAACACATAACAACTGGACTATATCTAGATCATCTGCTTCCTCTTCTTTTTGAGATAATATTAAATTTTTTTCACCTTAGTGTTATAAAAAATAGCACATTCCAACATGTAGCCTCTATGATCTCTTGATGTAGGGACTATAAATGTCCTTATTACTTTTGCATGTCAAGGAAGTTTCTTGGTTTATAAATTCATTCTAACTTTGTACACTGAAAATTCTCATTAGTTGGGTTTTAGTATTTAACCTCCTCTAATTTTCCATTTACTGAGCTACTATGGACTAGAATCTGCTCCTATTATAAATTCCCTGTGTGTATTGCTGTTTGTACAGAAAAATTCTCAGAATAGAGGCCATAGCTTTGTGTATTCCCATTATATACCGATTGACATATTTATCTCAATAGTTGTACCTTTCACAGTTATTCATGTATACTTATATCAAAAACAATGTGTTATCATTGATTATGAGGAAATTAATATAATTGCAAAGTGCACTACTTCACAGAAAGTTGCAAAGACATTCCTAGACTCCTATTCCTATCCTTTATGGCTTTGGAACTAATTTTAAAGTCAGTAAAAGAAATGCAACTGATTTAAAAGAATTTATTTCATACAAACAAATACTATCATAAGCAAGAAATAGAGTAGTAATAGAAATAAATAGAAAATCTGAAAAAAGTATACATTTACATTAAATTATAAGATCGGAGAAGTTATGAGTCTGGGCAATTACATAACAGACAATAAAATTTCACCTAGCAATTCCTGCAACTAGAGTCATTCACTGTCTTAATTAAGCATATCTACCTCCTTGTATCCTATAAAGGAAATAACTAAAAATTTAGTTTAGTGCACTGGATTTGTCACGGATGGAGTGATGTACTTCACTTGTAACAGTGTTGCGGATAGGTAAAACCTTGCAAAATGAAGGCCTTGTTACCCTTGTAAAATCATGGTTCACTTCTGTTACTTTGGCTAAGTAAAAAGGCCTCTGAGAACCAGTTCAGCTAACTTAGAAGTAGAGAAAACAAGTTACATAACTTTCGCATGATCACCTTGTGGCTTATGGTGACTGGTTGAATTATTGTTTGTTGTGTTTCAATGGTATGTATTCTGATAATGGCTAACTGCTTAAAAGGCTTGGTTTTTGTAATAAAGCTCGCTCTCCTTCGCACCTGCCTGGGAACTCTGTATCTCTCCATCGACACAACAGAGAAGTAGCAATATGTTTATTCATATAAAACAGCAATTTAACAAAGTCAATAGTAAACGTGACTGATTGTCGTGGTTTGACACTGGCCAAATGCCAGGCACCCACAAAAGGCCTGCTCACTCACTCTCCTCTACTCTGCAACTGGACAGAGGACAGAAAATTTAACAAAGGGTTAATGAGTTGAGATAAGGACCGGGAGAAAACACTTCAAGGGCAAAACAGGCTCTACTTAATGATATAAAGTGAATTTATTATTAACAAGATCAGAGTAAAAGAATGAGAAGCAAAATAAGCCCTTAAAGACACCCTTTTCTCCCCCCAACCCCTCCCTCCTTCCCACCAAAGGTGCAGGGAGATGGGGTGGGGGTTTTGGTCAGTTCATCATCCAAGATCTTCTTTCTGCTGCTCAGGGAGAGGAGTCGTTTCCCTGCGGCACCGTGGGGTCCCTCCCACGGGAGACAGTTCTCCATGAACTTCCCCAGTGTGGGTCCACTCTCATGAGCAGCAGTCCTCCCAAAACTGCTGCAGCGTGAGTCCATCCCACGGACAGACAGTCCTCCCAAAACTGCTGCAGCGTGAGTCCATCCCACGGACAGACAGTCCTCCCAAAACTGCTGTGGCGTGGGTCACTCTTCCACGGGGTGCAGTCCTCCAAGGACCACTGCTCTAGCCTGGAAGCAAGGCCTCTCTCTCCACTGGACTTCCTCTGGATCACAGTGTCCTGGTATCCACCCGCTCTGGCATGGGCATCTCCCCCACGGGCTACGAGTGGACCTCTGCATCCCCCGTGGACCCTCATGGTTCTGCAGGGGGACAACCTGCTTCACCACGGTCCTCACCACAGGCTGCAGGGACATCTCGGCTCCGGGGCCTGGAGCACCTCCTCCCCCTCCTTCTGCACTGACCTTGGTGCCTCCATTGTTGTTCCTCTCACATATTCTCACTCCTACTCCTCTCTAGTTGGAAAATTACAGCTGCKCCACCAACTTTGTTATGATTTCTTCTTAAATATGTTATCACAGAGGYGTTACCATCATCTCTAATTGGYCCAGCCTTGGCCAGCAGCAYGTCCATCATCAGAGCCATCAGGGATTGGCTCTGCTGGACATGGTGGAAGCTTCCAGCAGCTTCTCACAGAAGCCACCTCTGTGGCCTCCCTGCTACCAAAAACCAGGCCCTGCAAAACCAACACAGTGATTTAACAAGATTCAATCGCAAGGTACACTTGATTGTTTACTGCATAGAGGACACAGTCAGACAAAACTGTCAGGGAGAGCCTCCCATTGAGGGGTCATGAGGTTCAGAAAGGACACCCTTGCTTTCTAAACTCCTTTCTGAGGGGAGTTTAGGTGCAGCTGGATTCAGACTTAGTCCCAGACTTGGTCAACAATTTATGTCTAAAGGATTATATGTGCACAATCAGTCCTTTAGAAGATTTCAAAGTTTAGCATGCTGGTAATCACTTACTGAGAATTTGTTACAACAAGGAATCTCTCAACCTCGAGTTGTAACCTTGAGAGGTGTCCCTACTCAAGGGGAGATCCTGGCGTGTGGCCCACTGCCTTGCAGGAGAGCTCAACAGGCCATAGGCTGTCCACTATTTAGGGGGTAAAGTGATTGACTTATAGTCATATTTGCATACTAGCTGTATTTTGGTTTGGCACATGCTCAACTAACCCTTAGCTGTTGAACAAGACTTATGGCCTTTAGCTGCTGAGCAAGATTAATGGCCCTTAATTATTGTGATGTTATCTGTAAACCAGATGCAGCCATCATGACCACCACTGGTGGCTATTGCTCAAGCAGAAGAAGGGAGGGGGGGAGCACACTGTCCCACTCCTCCCCATGACTATAGTCAATTCATCTTACCCTCACAGTGTGGTGGTACAGTCAATTCTTGTCTCTGTGCCATAAATAGTATATTGACAATTTGTGTGCTTACAGATCCACAAGTAGATGGTGAAGCCCTGCTATTCATTATACATTAATTTGTATTTTTGGGGTGGTTGAATTTGGATTATTTGTTTTATCATGTACCAAACTTTTATATACAAGTGTAAGCAATATGACGGTGGACACAAGACTGACACTCCATGTTGGTGACAGCATCAGCACTTTATTATTCCACGGTACAACTCTTTATACTTTTTCTCCATATCACATGCATAGCAAGTGCCCTTTTTTACTTTTTAATTGGTTAACACACTATGTCCATGTGCATCTGACCCTTTTCTAATTGGTCATAAATTTCTCTGCTTCTTGCTATAAAAATGTCAGCACACAACCACATTCCACACTTTGCTTTCTCAAAACTCTCTGTCTTGTTCAAGGATGCAACTTTAACCCTTTAGAATTGGGCAGCTTGCAGCCATCCTTGTTCTCCCATAGCAATAGACATATTAGAATGAGTAAAATCACAGCTGGGTGAAACATAAGACTAAGCACTCTTGCTGCTGTTGGTGACCATCCAATAACAGTTTCCCGGTGTTTTCCCTCTTTCTTCACTTTTTCCAAGACACAGTGTCTTTCTTCTGTACCATGATGAACGGTGATTAGAGTTCTGTGTCCATGGTTTCGGATGTGTTCTAGTACTTGACACAGGTCATCGTGTTGTGGTAGTTTCTTCACCAATGTAATATTCATTCCAATGAGGGTAGGCAATTAATCTTGGCTCAATGAATAATTAGATTGTAACAATTGGTGAGATGTAATGGGGGCTGAATAATTAGTCACATCCCATCATTTTAGTAAAGTTACTGTCCTGGTTTTGGCTGGGAGAGAGTTAATTTTTTCTTAGTAGCTGGTATAGTGCTGTGTTTTGGATTCAGTATGAGAATGATGTTGATAACACACTGATGTTTTGGTTGTTGCTAAGTAGTGTAGCGTATGAAATGCGAGAGACAGGCTGAGAGCAAGTGAATCTATATTTCGCAGAACTAAGACAGTACTTATACAGTGTAACATGCTATGTTCAGCAATTCTTCAAAGGTTGGTTCCCGGAACCCTTGTAAATTCGGCTGTTAGCTTTCTTATCAGAGCCAGGTTAGCAGAATACTTTTCCTGCCCTCAGGCTTTTGTGAGATAAGCACGCCTGATAACAGCAGACGATGTCTTCACAATAGGAGGTGGCTCCAGTGTCTTAACCGTAGGGGTGGCTCCGATAGCTTCACAGTGGGGGTGACTTCTGTGTAGGGGGTGGCTCCAATAGCTTTACAGTCTTCTTGTGTAATCCCACAAAGTAGTGCTCACCCTAAGTCAAGGACTTTTCAGTGTCTCACACTCTGCCAGTGAGGAGCTGCACAAGAAGCCGGGAGGGAGCATAGTCAGGACAGCTGACCTGAACTGGCCAAAGGGATATTTCATATTATAGAATGTCATGCTCGGTATATAAGCTGGAGGCTGTTGGCTGGGAGCCACTGATTGGTTGATCTGAGTCTGAGACACCACAGGTGATGGTACAATTTTAGACAGTACTGAAGCAAAGCACTTAGTATCCTTGTCCTGGGATGTGAGTATTGACCAGGGCATCGCGAGGAAGCCAGAACCTCTCAGCCTCTGGACGTGACTCCTTACAAGTGGGAAGGAGAGATACCTTTGCCAGGAAGACCTCCAGCTGCAGCAAGGCCCTTGGAAAATGATGGAGCAAGGAATCCAACACTTGCGAGAAATGGCTGTGCTAGAGATCCTTTTCTCAAATAACGAGCAACCCACTAAAAGTCCAGACCTTGTTAAATGTACATCACAGATGTGGTTGAAACTTGCACAACTCAGGCCACAAGCGTATTCCCACTCCTTAGCAATGCTACAATGGAATGAGGAACATGAGACAGTAGGCACTATGACAAGAAATCTCTGGACATATGAAGACACTGTCCACGCCCCAATACAAGCCCAAATCTCGGCCATGGAAAACCAAGCCCAGCAAGTCCAGAGCCTGGAAGAGAAAATGAAAGAAGAGCACCAGAAACTCAGAGATGAGTTTAGAGAGGACCTTTTCCATGCCTCGCCAGTGCAGACCAGAGTCTCTGCTATTAGAAAGAGTCTCCCTCCGGCTAGGGAGAGGGAGTACACCCCACAAGGCCATCTGTGGTTTTTCCTATATGAGCATGGGGAAGAGATGAGGAGATGGGACGGAAAACCCACCTCTGTCCTAGCAGCACGGGTACATAAAAGAAGAAATGACTAACAAAGGAAATTCATCAAGGATGAATGTAGCTCCAGTTTCCCATGGGTGAGTTCCTAGGCATAACAGAAGGGAGGATGACATGTCCCCCTTTGAAGGGACCTCCAGGATGTATGCACAGGGAGGAAGCAATTACTACAATGACCAGAACTAGAGGGGCCCTGACTCTAGCCAGGTAGAGGCCAGAGAAAATCAGGTCTATTGGACTGTGTGGATCCGATGACCTGGCACATCAGACCCACAAGAACACAAAGCTTTGGTTGACACTGGCATGCAATGAACTCTGATGCCATTAGGACATGTAGGGGCAGAACATGTTTCCATTGCTGGGGTGACAGGAGGGTCTCATCAGTTGACTCTACTGGAAGCTGAAGTGAGCCTGACCAGGAAGGAGTGGAAAAAACACCCTATTGTGACTGGTCCAGAGGCCCCGTGTATTCTTGGCATACATTACCTGAGGATTGGGTATTTCAAAGACCCAAAAGGACATCAGTGTGCTTTTGGGATAGCTGCTCTGGAGACAGAAAGCATTACAGTTGAACACCTTGCCTGGTCCCTCAGAGGACCCTTCTGCTGTAGGACTCCTGAGGATTGAAAAACTAGTACCGATTGCTACTGCAAGAGTGCATCGTCAGCAATACAGCATGAACTGCGGCTCCGTGATTCCCATCCATAAGATGATCTGTAAACTGGAGAGCCAGGGAGTGGTCAGCAAGACTTGCTCATCCTTCAATAGCCCCATATGATCTGTGCATAAGTCTAATGGAGAGTGGAGACTGACAGTGGATTATCGAGGCCTGAATGAAGTCACACCATCACTGAGTGCTGTCGTGCCTGACATGCTGGAACTTCAGTATGAACTGGTGTCCAAGGCAGCAGTGGTGCCACTATTGATATTGCTGACATATTTTTCTCCATTCCTTTAGCAGCAGAGTACAGGCCACAGTTTGTTTTTACCTGGAGGGGCGTGCAGTACACTTGGAACTGACTGCCCCAGGGGTGGAAGCAGAGCCCCACCATTTGCCATGGACTGATGCAGACTGCACTGGAAAAGGGTGAGGCTCCAGAACATCAGAACATCTACAGAACATCGATGACATCATTGTATGGGGGAACTTGGCTGAGGAGGTTTTTGAGAAAGGGGAGAAGATAATCCAGATTCTCCTGAAAACGGGTTTTGCCATTAAAGTAAGGTCAAGGGACTGGCCCAGGAAATTCAGTTCAGATGGACGCCGACAGATCCCAACAGAAGTGACTAACAAGATAGCTGCTATGTCCCCACCAACCAGCAAGAAGGAAACACAGGCTTTCCTAGGCACTGTGGGTTTTTGGAGGATGCATATCCCAGAGTACAGTCAGATTGTAAGACCTCTCTACCTTTTGACACCAAAGAAAACCGATTTCAAGTGAGGCCCTGAACAACAACAAGTCTTTGAACAGATTAAATGAGAGACTGCTCATGCAGTAGCCCTCGGGCCAGTCAGGACATGACAGGATGTGAAGAATGTGCTCTACACCACAGCTGGGGACAATGGTCTTTCCTAGAGCCTCTGGCAAAAGGTACCTGGAGAGACTCAAGGAAGACCTCTGGGGTTCTGGAGTAGTGGATACAAAGGATCTGAGGCCAGCTACGCCCCAACTGAAAAAGAGATCTTCGCAGCTTCTGAAGGGGCTCGAGCTGCCTCAGAAGTGATTGGCACTGAAGCACAGCTGCTTCTGGCACCCTGACTACCAGTGCTGGGCTGGATGTTCAAAGTCCCTGCAACACATCATGCCACTGCTGCAACATGGAGTAAGTGGATTGGTCTCATCACACAGCGAGCTTGGATAGGAAATCATAATCATCCTGGGATCTTGGAAATCATCACAAACTGAGCTGAAGGTGAGAATTTTGGATGATCATCTGAAGAGGAAGAGGAGCAGGTGACACATGCTGAGTAGGCTCCACCACATAACCCGCTATCAGAAAGTGAGAAATGATACGCTCTCTTCACTGACAGTTTCTGCCATCTAATAGGGACAAATTTGAAATGGAAATCAGCCATATGGAGCCCTATGTGGCAAATCACAGAAGCTACACAAGGGACAAGAAGCTACATGGGACAAGGTAGATAAAGTCAGGTTGCAGAGCTGAAAGTTGTCCAGCTGGTTTTGGATATCACCGAGTGTCCTGGAGTGACTTTATGATGCTATATATCCCAATCGCCTGCTTAATGAAAAGTATTAACTCTGTGTCTAAGCTGGCTCGAGAAGCCAGGAGCTATGTTTTGGTTTTCTTCGAAGGATATTTACATTCTTTCACCTTTATCAGCTCTCTATGTTATGGTTCTGAGGAGAGAACATCTCGGCAGTCGCTTTCTATAGTTGGAGGCGAAGGGACACTTTTTTTTACCTTTACCTTTTTTTTCTTGTGGGCTTTCGCCTGGTTTTTACTCAGCTGAGGGATATTTGGACGGAGTTAAAACTTGCTTTTGGTTTTTTCCCTCCTCTGCTTGAGGCAAGGGAAGAAGACAGTTTCTTTTCCTGAGACTATATTTTCTTTTTCTTCTTCCTTTGGAACTGTACAACAGACAACTGGGCTCTGTTCTACATACCATCTCTCCGGGGCCTACACCCCCCGGGCCTGGACAGGGCCTACTCCGTACTCAAGCAGCTAGCTAGAGACAGACCAGAAAACCACACCTGCCAAGGACTCAGGACTTTGATTCATCAGGTTATCCTCCTCACGAGAGGTTTATTATCTAACATTATTCATTTTTATTTTTATTTTCTTTTCCCTTCCCCTGGTGCCTGCGTGCACCCCCCCAGCACCTGGGTTTTGGTAAATAAACAGGTTTTTTCACTTTCCTCCGAGAAATTCTTAAGGGGAGGGGAAGGGAGTTTTGAACCCTATCTTTTGCAGAGGAAGCTCTTCGAGTCTTCCTCCTAAGTTTGTCCAGACCGTGACACCGAGCAAGAAAAGTGGCCAACGCTCTACCTCTATACTGACTCATGGATGGTAGCAAATGCTCTGTGGGAGTGGCTGGAATGATGGAAAAAGGCCAATTGGCAGCACAGAGGAAGACCCATCTGGGCTGCTGAAGTGTGGCAAGACATCGCTGCCCAGGTAGAGAAGCTGACCGTGAAAGTCCATCATGTGCCTAAGAGCTGGGCTTATGAGGAGCATCGTAATACTGAACAGGTGGATTGGGCTGCCAAGATGTCCTGGTTCGAAAGACAGGTGTCTGTCAAGGAAGGCGGGAAACTTTCCTGCAATAGAGAGGATGACCCCCCTCCCTCCAAATTACTATACCCTTGAAATTACAGGGCTCTCAGGCAAAGATGTGGGAAAAAGAATAACAGTTCTTTACTAGGATTATATATCCATATATATCTAACAAGACAGATAAACGGCAACAATAAGAGAACAGACAAACCCAGTAACAGTCCGTTGTCTGTCATTGGGCAATTCTCTGTTGGGGCAAAGAGGCTGCGGTGACTTCCCCGCGGCTGCAGGGGGCACTGCGATGTGAGTGCGGCAACCTCTTCAAGTGGCAATGGCGGCTTGGGCAAGCAGGAGAGGGGAGATGGCTCCCGGTGCAAACCCACGGGACAGCAGTCCATCTCAGCACCAACCTCGGCAGTGGGCAGCGAGCAGCGCAGGCAGGCAGGGTTGACTGGGGAGAGATGGACCTCGGTATCACCCACCGAGGGGCCAGAGGAAGGCAGGGACAGCAGAGACGAGTAGACCCTGGCGCCAACCCACGTGGAGCAGAAAACCTGGGCTGGAGGCAGAGAACGGCAGAGGCGAGCAGCTCTGGGCGGTGACAGTTGCAGCGTGAGGCTGTACCCTCTGCTGCAGTGGGACCCTCTTGGAGACGTCACAGTGTAGCAGTGCTCTGGAGTGAGCTGGCGGAGATGTCACAGTGCAGCAGCGTTCTCAGAGCGAAACCGGCACTCGCTGGAAACACAACCGTGCTCACCGAACGCCGAGCCGAGAAGAGACTGAGCCCAGCCTCCGCCCCCTCTCACTAAAGTCTCGAAAGTCTTTTCACCTCTCGTGATGATAAACTGCAGCCTCTGGGGAACAATCCCCTGGCCAACACCCCCAGCTCTTGTTTCTCTAGCTGGGGAAATTATTGTGGCATGTGGGTTGGGCAGGCAACTTCTTTTGTCCTTAAGTATCGCCCATTCTGGGTGATTGTTTTGGCATGTGGGTGGGCAGGCAACTTTCTTTTGCCCTTAAGTATCGCCCATTAGTTCCCAGGCAACCCCTGCCCACCCCCACGGGTCTCCCTTCTAGATGAGGCAAAAAAAAAAATTTGTTTGTTAAACCCGTAACACAAGATTAAAGTGTCACCAGTAGATTTGGACTGGCAACACAAAGGAGAGTTATATCTGGCTCGGTGGGCCCATCACGCCTAAGGTCATGAGGGAAGAGATGCAACATACTGATGGGCTCATGACCGAGGGGTGGACTTAACCATGAACACTATATCCCAGGTTATCCGTGATTGTGAAATGTGCACTGTAATCAACCAGGCCATGCAGGTAAAGCCCCTGTGGTATGGAGGGCAATGGTCTAAATATCAGTATGGGGAGGCCTGGCAGATCGATTACATCACTGCTGCAAACCTGCCAAGGCTAGTGTTGCGTGCTTGCGATGGTAGAAGCAACCACTGGATGGCTGGAGATGTACCCTGTGCCTCATGCCACTGCCCTGAACACCATCTTGGGCCTTGAAAAACAAGTCCTGTGGCTACATGGCACTCCTGAGAGAATTGTCTGACAATGGGACTCATTTCAAAAATAACCTCATAAACACCTGGGCTAGAGAACATGGTATTGAGTGGGTGTACCATATTCCCTATCGTGCACCGGTTGCTGGGAAAGTCAAATGGTACAGTGGAATGTTAAAAACCACACTGAAGGCAATGTGAGGTGGGACCTTCAAGCATTGGTATCTGCCTTTAGCAAAGACCACCTGGTTAGTCAACACCAGAGATTCCACTCACCGAGCTGGCCCTGCCCAGTCTGAACCCCTGCGTACAGCAGATGGAGATAAAGTCCCTGTGGTGCATATGAGAGGTATGTTAGAAAAGACAGTTGATATTAATCCCACCTCAAGCAAAGGCAAACCCATCTGTGGGATTGTTTTTGGTCAAGGACCTGATTACACTTGGTGGATAATGCAGAGGGACAGGGTGTCCTGGTTTGAAAGACAGGTGTCTGTCAAGAAAGGTGGGAAACCTTCCTTGGATAGAGGATGACCCCCCTCTCTCCCCTGAATTACTATATCTTTGAAATTATAGGGCTCTCAGGCAAAGATGTGGTAAAAAGAATAACAGTTCTTTACTAGGAATATATATATATCTATATATATAAAACAAGACAGATAAACAGCAGCAATAGGAGAACAGACAAACCCCGTAACAGCCCTTTGTCGTTGGGCGGTTCTCTATTGGGGCAAAGAGGCTGTGGTAACTCCCCCATGGCTGCAGGGGGCGCTGTGGCATGAGCGCGGCAACCTCGCCATGTGGCAATGGCGGCTCCGGCGAGCGGGAGAGGGAGAGGGCAGATTGCTACCAGTGCGAAGCCACGGGGCAGCAGCCCGTCTGCACCAACCTCGGCAGTGGGCAGCAAGCAGCACAGGCAGGCAGGGTTGACTGGGGAGTGATGGACCTCGGTATCACCCACCGAGGGGCCAGAGGAAGGCAGGGACAGCAGAGACGAGTAGACCCTGGCGCCGACCCACGTGGAGCAGAAACCCAGGCTGGTGGCAGAGACGACAGAGGTGAGCAGCTCCGGGCGGTGACAGTTACAGCGTGAGACTGTACCCTGTGCTGCGGCGGGACCCTCTTGGAACGTCACAGTGTATATATGCTCTGGAGTGAGCGGGCGGAGATGTCGCAGTGTAGCGGTGTTCCCATAGCAAAAACGGCACTTGCTGCCGACACGACCATCCTCACCAAATGCCGAGCCGAGGAAAAGAGTGAGCCCGGCCTCCGCCCCCTCTCCCCAAAGTCTCGGGAAAAAGGTCCCATCCCCTCTCGCGATGATAAGCTGCAGCCTCTGGGGAAACAAGCCCCCTGCCAACATTCCCAGTGCAGGCAATCTCTTTTGTCCTCAAGTATCGCCCATTCTGGGTGATTAGCATGGAATGCAGGGTGGATAGGCAACTTTGTTCTCAAGTACCACCAATTAGTTCCCGGCCAGCCCACAGGTCTCCCTGCTAGATAGGAAAAAGGAAAAGAAAAAAAGAAAAATTTCATTTGTCCAACCCATAACACAGGGAAACATGTTGTGTACCTCAGGGGAATTTGACTTTGGGTGAGAACAGCCTGTAATGTTGAATTGCATATGTAACACTGGTTGCTGAATGGCACTGCCACTGCATGTCGTAAATAACATGGACAATGAGTATGGACTGCTCCAGGTTTATCAGTCATGAACCAAATGAACTCAATCCACATCCTGGGGGATTGTCAGTGACTACTAAAATAATAACTGTGCTTGTGTATAGTTATATGTGTGTATATATATATATATATAGTTATAAAAGGGCATGAGGTAGATGATATGATATGATATAAGGGGAGGATAATGTCCTAGTTACAAAGATAGTAGGTGGAGTTTAGCATTAGGGGTGATCCAAAATCATGTATTCCATATCTTCTCTACATCAATCTGTGCGTTTGTTTACTGTCTCTTTAAGACCAGGAGTTGAAAGCAGAACGTCTGTGTTTTACCCCAGTTCGTGGAAGCGGAAGGATGCTGGGTCCCTTTAAAAACAGGGAGCGGAAACGTGGAGCTCTCTTTTGTTCTCTCCGGCACCTTGAGAATTTTGCAATACCTTCACCACTGGCATCTGCCCATGGCTGTCTGCAGCCGCCGGAGATGCCACAGCTGCTGCCCGAGAAATGGTATTTTGCAACCCCAAACTGGCACTGAGACCGCCACTGCCCAGGAGAGCCCTGCTGGGTGGCATGGACCAGGCAGCTTGGTAGCATTGACTCTTTTTGGACAAAACCAGTTTTTTTCAGTTTTTGTTTTTGTTTGGGAGTAGGGAGTTCTGGAACCATGGAGGCTCATTTGCCATGTCATTTCCTTTGTTACTGGGAGGGGGATTATCATGTGTCTCAGTGTCTTTGTATCTTGTGGGTATTGCTGTTTTCTTGGTTATTGCTATTTTTCTTTTAGTAAACTGTTATTTTTTCCACTTATATCTCTTTTCATTTGTCTCTCCTTATTAGTGGAAAGGGGAGAGGTTAAAACTAAGGGGAAGTAACTTATTTCAGAGTCTCTGCCCTGTAAAATTGTCTTAACCTAAGACAATTATATAGTACCATTCTTGCTGTATGTGTTCCCTGTGGTGATGTTTATCCTCCATGGAGCCGAGGCTAAGACTATAATTTTGTTATTCTTTGCAGTACTGACTTATGATATGATAGAATTTCTGGCCATGATACTGATCTGGTGTGTGTACTCAGCATTGCTGTCACTCTGTACTTCAGAAGCCATCTATTGGAATCAATAATTACACCTTTTACTTTTTTTTCCTTGGGGAATTAACTTATTGGAGAAATATTTTCCTTCCTTCCTTCCTTCCTTCCTTCCTTCCTTCCTTCCTTCCTTCCTTCCTTCCTTCCTTCCTTCCTCCAGAAGCCCTCCATCTCTAGGCTGATTGCTGTCACATTCAAGAATAAAATTTTTAATATCCTTTGAATGCCCTTGAAACCAGTCTGGCCCTTTTGCTAGGAATCAGCACAGGCTGTTAATTTTTTGTTTACAGTTAAGCAACAATCAGTGGTCACCCCAACCCCTATGAAAAGCACTGCAATTCAAAAGAGGAGAAGAGGGTCTGCAGCTACTCAAACTTCAGTGACAAGCACTGTGGCTACTTCAATCCCCATGTAAAGCACCCTAGCCACTTAAACTCCAGCAACAGGCACTCTGGCCACTTCTGTCCCTGCAACATGCACTGCAGCCACTAAAATTCTGGTGAGCAGTATTGGGGCCAGTCAAACTCCAGCTACTTTAACTCCTGCAACAAGCATGATGGCTACTCATATCCTGGTGACAGATACTACAGCCTTCAGTGAAGTGCAGATGAACCAGAGTCAACCTGTGCAGGTATTAGTCACCCCTAAACACAAGAAGAAATGCACACAAAAGTCATCTGGTCCCATAAAGAACAAGGAGGACAAGGAGGGCAAAGAGGGAGAAGCAGGGCTATCTCAGGAACAGGAGGAAGAGACAGAACAGGAGGTAACCACCACTCAATCCCTATCCCTGAGCAAGCTGTGGGAGATATGAAAAGATTTCAGCCATCATCCAAGTGAGTACATTATCACCTGGCTGCTCCGATGCTGGGATAATGGTGCTAGCAGTTTGGAACTAGAGGGTAAGAAGCCAAGCAGCTGGGATCTTTTTCCAGGGAAAAATCACAGAATCACAGGATTGTTAAGGTTGGAAGGGACCTCTGGAGATCATCCAGTCCAATCCCCCTGCCAAGGCAGGGTCACCTAGAGTAGGTGACACAGGAATGCATCAGGGTGGGTTTTGAATATCTCCAGAGAGGGAGACTCCACCACCTTCCTGGGCAGCCTGTTCCAGTGCTCTGCCACCCTCAACGTAAAGTTGTTCTTCCTCATGTTGAGGTGAAACTTCTTGTGTTTTAGTTTATTGCCATTGCTCCTTGTCCTGTTGCTGGGCACCACCAAAAGGAGTCTGGCACCAAGAAGGCATTGACAAAGCAATTGGAAAAGCAACACAAGTCCTTAGCCTCTGGAGGTGCCTCCTGTAAGAAAATATATCTCTACAAGGAAGACATTAGATCTTGCATAGGTAAATGTGTCACTGAAAATCACTGAAAGTCAGATAAATAGAACTCCTTAACACCAATGTAGCATTAAGAAGCAGGCATTATTTGTTGCAGGCCCGGATTCACAGGGGATAGCTCCACCTAGCGTGCATTATGGTCCTCTGCAAGCGCATTGCTTGTAGACATTCATCACATACATATGCATCACAATTCTCAGAAATCTTATACATATTATAATTGCTCATTACCATCAAAACCTCCCCTGGTTCAGTCCCTTTTATGGTCTTATTTTGGCTGTGGCTGCATTCCTAAGCCAGATGTACTCCCCTCCCAAGTTCCTTTATCTCCCTTCTGTACTCGCTCAGAAAGCAGATCCTGCACACCCTGTTTCATTGCTAAAAGTACACAGACACAGTAGAACTCCTTGTTCTTAGATTAACCCTTTGGTATCAATTTCCCCCTTTGAAATGTCTCAAATGGCTTAAGGCCATTTGACAAGTTTCAACTCGGGTTTTATTTATAGTCACATATATTCCTGCAAGATTATGATCAATCATTTTGCGAACACAACCAATAGTAATGCTGATAATTATTACAATTACAATCACAATTATAATGGTTTCTAGTATCCCAGCCAGACATCCTTTCAGGGACCATCCTCCTATTCCTTGAAGAATTTTGTTGAGCCAATTAGTTTCAGAGGCCATTCAGATAGCATTGCTGTCCTCAGCAACTTGCCATATTTTGTTGTCTTTGGAGATCTTCCGTTACATTTGGGATGTGTACACAACAATATTCTCTATCCAATATTAAATACCCACAAACCCCTTGTTCTTTGGCCAGCAATAGATCTAAGACCATTCTGTTTTGTAGTGTCATTTTAGTATTTGCTGTATTTGTCTATTTATAATTTGGAATCCCTTTCTGTGGGTTCGGATAGTTTCTTTACTTGCCAAGTTAGATTATCATATTGGATCACCACTGACAGATTTATAGGGATAATTCCCCAAGAAATAGATTCCCCTGCTGAATTGGGGATAGGGAGGCAGGCTGTAATGCTGGACAGATTGGGCATCTTATCAAACCCTTGGATTAAAGTCAATATTAAATTTTCTTCAACACCTCCACCTAAAGTGATTCCCATAAATATTAGCCTAGACATTTTGCTGCTCATTTACATGTCTTTGAAATTTTCAGCCACAGTGTTTTCCACTGTCCACTCTGAGTTGGGAGCCCTCTTCATTCGGGTGCAATGTATCCAGGAGTTAATTCCTTTCACAGCCATTCTTGTAGTCAACAGAACCAGATAAGGTCCTTTCCACTGCTCTTGAAGTGGTTCAGATTTCCAGGTCTTGATGTATACGTGATCCCTGGGCTGAAATGAACTGGGGTGTCTAGCGTAAGAGGTTCTGAGAGAATGACAAACCTTTTTAGCTCATTCAAGGATTTCCCTAAAGAAATTAAATATTGTTCTATTTCCTGATTCCCAGTTTGTTCCTCGGATGCCAGAAAAGTTGTAATACAATACGGTCTCCCAAACATCAACTCATATGGGCTCACCCTCAGGTTAGTTCGAGGCTGTATTCTAATTTGTAACAAAGCTAATGGTAACACCTGTGGCCATTTCAAGATAGTTTCCTGACACATTTTGCTAATTTGTCTTTTTAAGGTTTGATACATATGCTCAACCCTTCCACTCGATTGCAGTCTCCATGGAGTATGTAAATCCCAATTTATACCCAACTGTTTACTAAGTTGTTGTATCACTTCAGATATAAAATGGGGTCCCCTATCAGATAACATCCCTATAGGCACTCCAAACCTGGGTATGATCTCTTTGAGGAGTACCTTGGTGACTTCCCTGGCCTTGTTGGTGCAGCAGTGGAAAGTTTCCGGCCACCCAGAAAAGGTATCTACCAACACTAGGAGATACCTGTATCCTTGTTGGCATGATAGCTCAGAAAAATCAATTTGCCAGTAATCCCCAGGAGTGTTTCCTCTTTTAGTAATTCCTGGAGGTGGTCTTTTTGAATTCAAAGGATCATTTTTAAGGCATATTGGGCATTTTTGTGTAACAGACTTGACAATTTTTGTCATACAGAGACTGAGTATCTGAGTCCGTAGACTTGCCATCACAGCGTCAATTCCCCACTGGGTTTGCTGGCGTTTCTCTTTTACAATTTCTAGCATTAGCTGTGGTGGGACTATGACCTGGTTATTGGGAGTTACCAACCACTCACCCTCTTTATTCTGGGCTTTTGGGTAAGTAGCTAATTTTAAATCTGCCTGACTATATTCAGGGCTATCTTCTGGAAGTGAGATAGTGATGCCTAAAATTGGGAGTACCTGAAATAGAGACCGAACAAAGTTAGTGGATAAAAGAATGAATTTATTGTAGGCCTTCGAGTGGTACACCTCTGGTACAGAGCCTTGCTGATGCTAGGCTAAAACCAAGATGGACCCCGATCACGAGTTTTCCCCCCCAGATATAGGTTTGGTACATTTGCTTATCAGAAGTTAATTGTCCAATTACAGTTCCAGGTAACGAAGTAATATTCCCCCATTCATCCCCTCCCAATTCACTTTTGTTTATACTTAGGCCTAGGATAGTGACCTTGTTTTCCAGGCTTAGAGAGAATGTTTTGTCTAACAAGAATGTGAAGCACATAATATGGAGTTCAGAATTACACACTAGTACAGTGCAGGGTTAGAAAAATCCAAAAGCTAATCCTTAAGGCATCAATATCTTTCTCAGGTATTAACGCTAGGATGCCTTGTTGCACAATCTCTCATGCAGTATTATCTACAAGTCTATTTCCTATATGAATTTGGGAATCCACACGCTGGTGTGCCCTGCAGTGTAGTACGGCCTCTTCTTTGGGCAGTTTGATATCATTGAAGAGGGACAGTATTACTTGTTTATATTTAATCAGAAATCCTTGTGCTGTTAGTAGGCCTCTTTCCTTCCATATAGCTCCATGGGCATGAACAATGCTAAAAGCATATTTTGAGTCAGTCCATATGTTTGGTCTTTTTCCTGCTGCCATTTCCAAGGCTCTTCATAGCACTATGAGCTGTGCCCTTTGTGCTGAGGTATCCACGGGCAGCAGTATAGCTTCTATTACCTCGGTTGACGTGACTACCGCATAGCCAGCTTTTCTTCTTCCATTTTGCACAAAGCTGTCGCTGTTTTCCCGGGGACGGAGAGGAATCACGACATAATCACTATCCAAGAGTCGGTGAAAAGTGGATTTATTTATTAATATAAAGACCTATTTTATACCTTTAGTATGCTTGAAAGTCATAAGGTCATTGGTCCCTTGGCCATCCACTTCTCAGGATGATTGGCCAGGCTATTGCAACGCCTTACTCAAAATATTTGTGCATTTGGTATAATAACAAGTCCACAAGTGTATGATATGAAGAAGTGTCRTTAGAAAAACATCTCGCTGTTTACATAGCTTCTRTGAGAAAGGACAGCTTCTCACAGAGTGCGAGAAGCTGGAAAATTTCTCTGCTAAAGCTTTTCAGCATCCACAATTCCCCCTTTTTGTTTAAGACCAAAAAGGTGGCATTTGTTATCCTCTGCGGCATCCCTTGCAGCAAGGAGAACAAACACAGCATGAGGAATCTGTTTGGCAATTGGTTGGTTACCAAATCAAATCTAAATCAGACACTGATTTAAGGAAGGCAGAGATTTTCCAGCGGTGCCATGGAAGATGCATCTAACGAACTCAATTCTACATTAGTTATTACTTCTAAATAGCCTTAAGGGCTCTACATCAATTACTAGTTCTAAATAGCCTTATGGGCTCTAATATTCTGACTCCATAACATTCTGACTCCATAACAAAGAAACTTAAAGTTCAGTCTGTGCTTGTAGAAGGACCATCCGGTTGATAGTTGGTGTTCCGGTCACCATCAGAAGGATCATCTAGTTGATGGACTGCATTCCGTTCATCTTTTGGAAGTTGCCTATTCTGTCTCTGGTGCCACAGGTCAGGGCGAACGCATCTTGCAGGTAGCCATCGTACCCCAATATCTGTGGAAACGCAAGCATACCCACGATCCCAAGCAATAGGCTCACACGGGCCCTCCCACTTGTTAGCGAGTAGGCCTCATACCCAGACTTTCGCTCGAGGCAGATGCGTCTCGCCTGAAGACTGCAATGAGAGAAAATGATTCAAAATAACAGGATTATTCGAATTTGGTGGCACTGTAACGTAATTAGTTGTGTATAAAGCTTTTTCTAATCGGCTCTGTGGGGTTTCTCCATGCATTCCCCTTTTGTTTTGGGAAAATGTAGAGTTCCCAAACTATGGTCTGCACTCCATAGGTGCAAAGACTGCCGTGTCTTCTGTGAGACGTAGGCAGGGCCATTTAAGTTGGCCAAATTCAGGGATATACATTACACCTGTTTGCCAAAACTGCGAGGCTCTTTGGCCTCTGGGTTTTACCCCCGATGGCAGAGGTGCAGTGAGTCCGTGACTGTCAGGGCAAGCTCTGACAATGTCACGAGTCTCTTTAACTTTCTAGAGATTCTGTAACAATCTCCATTTCCCTGATTCACTGGTGTGACTTAATTGCACACCACGATATAACAATCTATATCAATAGTGTAATAGAGCCGCATTATTGACTTCTTTTAGAAGTGAATAATCTAAGCATTAGGTTATGTCTGCTACATAAGCAGAATCAGTGACCAAATTCAAAGGCACCTGAGAGAACTGCTGAAAAGCCATGGCAACAGCCCTCAGTTCAACCAACTGGGCAGAGCTTGACTCGTGGCCTTCCAGCACCTGCCACTCAGATTCTTCCTTCCAGGTAACAATGACTTTTCCACCTTTTCTGGAACCATCAGTGAAGACGGTGGGTCCTTGTACTAGCACTTGACTATTGTGGCTGCAAGGTGAGGCTGGTCGATTTGCCAACTGCAGCAATTTATGGCTGGGCAGATGATAAACAATCTGCCCTGAAAGGTTCTGCAACACACTTTGCAAAGGAGCGCTGTTGGTAAGGCTCCACTCAAAGTATTGCTGCTGTTCTGAAAGAACAATTGTTGCAGGTGGTGGTTTTTTTTTTTTTTTCTGTTGGTAGAAGGCTCAATGTGTCCCGATCTGTACCTTCCAAACTGCCAATACATCCCATCCCCAGAGGTTAAGCGGAGCTAAGGTGACATAGGGCTGAACTGTAGCTGTTTGACCCTCTGCGTTTTCCACTACTACAGGTCATTCACTTAAATAGCTCTGTGTGGTTTTTCCAACCCTGCGATGGCTGACCCCACAGGGGTTAAAGGCCATGTAGGAGGCCACGCAGAGAAGGAGACGATTGTCACATCAGCATCCATGTCGGTCAAACCTCTGAGCTGGATCTGGGRTGGACAGGYRTCTGGCAGGATTAGGGTACACGTCGTTTGTGGTTTTTGGTTGGAGACGTCCACAGTCCAGAAGGTCTGTGGAAGTCCCGTAGATCCAAAGCCACCGTCCCCATGACTACTGTTGCCTTCCGAATGAAGGCAGGCGCCCTGGAACAGAGACGACAGCACGGCAACCCGGCCTCTCCCGGGTCACTCGGGCCAACGACACACTACACCACTATGGTGGATGGACGAAAATGGCGTTTATTATCTTGTCTCGTGGGTTTAAATAGTGGGG